>JARYHS010009019.1:0-44000 GCA_031002005.1 Vandiemenella viatica | reverse complement strand
CGAGTTTTGAGAAAAATCAAGTAGGTGTGTTGTCTCAGAGTAGGGTTAATGAAAACCGTCAATAACACTTCAAAGAAATGTATTACACGCAATAAATTGTATATCATTGTAATCAGGAAAGTTTGTAGACCATTTTTCACTCAAAGAATAAAAATACTAATTTTTGACATTTACACTATCCGGTTCTGATAGCTTGTGTAACGAGCCGCGCTGTCGCCACGTTACAAGGTGCATTTTTATTATATATGTAATAATATAAGAGTAATTTACATAAATCTTGGGCGACCACGTGAATAGATTTTTGTTGTAATTTTATAAAGTACGCAAGATTCCAAGTGAGGACTGTAATGAAATGGTGAATATACAGTGTATCGTAGCAAAGCGAATATTAAAGAGTTATTGAGCTATGTAGGCTTGAAGCTAATCTTGGTCTTTCCGAGCCATGGCGACAGGACGTCGTGGATTTGGGATTTGCCAGACCAACACACACTGCTCCCTGGGGATGGGTCACTCACCGAGCGGGAAAAGCCTGCCGTCCGAAACCCGAATGTTCTCTCTCCCCGGCGAACTTAGCCGAATATGTCCGACCTCTGTTGGATTCTTTGGCCAAATCACATATCGAGGATATCACGTGACATTAGGTGCCGACCTGAAGGTCCAATCAAATGAGCGTATAACTCAAAATCCTGGGAATTTTTTGTTGTATGTGAGCTTCGAGACTACAAATGGGCGGAGCAAGAAGTTTCCTCGTGGACCGAAGAGCGAGGAGCTGGGATTCTGGATTCTAACTTCGATCGCACCAGTCTGAGGTTGACTAGGAAAGTTGACTTCTTTCGCTAAACCGCAGCTTGCCTTGCTGGAGCAAGGTTATCACCGCAACTCAGCCGGTAATGCGATGATGCGGCATTGCCAGACCAGAGATGCCTATAGCCGACTTGTGAGATAATCTCACATATCGTGGGTCCGCTACACTCATCACAGACATCAGACGCAGAACTACAATGGTAATGTGAGTTACGACCAAGCCATGTGATTGTGCATTCCGTGAAACAGAACCCGTAAGCGACCTTTGAGAGGATAGGTCCATGTTCTCACTTTGTAATTGTAAACCCCTGAGCTAGCGGCATAATTTGCCAGAACTAGTTATTTTCGAATGATATATTGTTCATTCTGGCGCCCATGATTTTCTTTTTAACTGTAAAGTCACAGTATTATGATGCCTTTGTCTGAGGTAGTCATAACTTGTATTTTTCATTGTTTCCAGTTGTCATTATTTCTTGCATTTTGATTCTGAGATATTTAAAAGTAAATATACAATTGTTTGCTTGCCCATGACGGCTAATTGTAACTCTGAGCGTTGCTTTTATGATTTTGCCAATTTGTGTTAATGTTAACGGTAAATTCGCTCAGACTTGTAATCGCCAGTGATAAGAAAATAAATGTCATATTGTGACAATTTTTCCTAAATTCCAACTAACGTCGAGATTCTTGCAAAATTAAATAAATTTTCACTCCTTCATAAAAATTAAAATTAAAAATCCACAATTATTAATCATAAAGGTATGAAAGATAATTGTAATGTGGTTTGCCCACCAAGGCACCCACCACATAATGTCGCCCAACGCTGGTGCCAGATGAGACATTACTTCTTAATGTCTGCGAACTTGGTGGCACTAATTCAAATTAATACAATTTGGAGCCCAAATTCAGAAAGTTTCATGGAATGTTGCACATGGTTTTTGGCTGTTTTATTATTCTTGTAGTCAATAGATATTCATACAAGATTTTATTTTGATGTTTCACTTGTATTTTAATGCATAAAGTTCATTTTGTTTCAATGCATAAAATTTATTTTGTTTCAACGCATTAAAAGAAGTTCATTTGTGTATTTCAATTGAGATGCAATACACTTTGTATTGTAACAATTTTGTGATCAGTTTCAAATTTTTAAATGAGTAACTTCAGTGTTGATTTCTTAAAGCATGGTAGCTGTTAAGAAAATTAAAGACACACATGTTTTGCCCATGTGTTTGAAAGTAAGTCTGCATTCATGGTGTTGTGTTGCATGATTCATCGTTGCTTTTCTCTTGCTGTATTTTGGAGGGGTATATGTATTTGTGTGTATTGAAATTCGCGGTATTTTTGTTGCTAGTGAATCTAGATTTCGTCATTGCACAACTGCGGTGTAAATTCATTGTTTTGTGTTCATATGAAGCTGCGATCCGTACAATAAAAGTTTTCGATATGGAAGATCAGTCTGATAGGCAAAAATCTCCAAAATCATGAACGAGCAGTTCAGTTACGGACAAATCGAATATTGGCTGCAGGCGAGGGGAACGTATTTCTGAAGTTCCGACCCACTCATATAGTTCGCAGTCTACTTTGTCGCCACAGGAAGAAAACATGGAAAATTTTCCTTCACCTGTCGGTGAGATAATGCAGAACACTCCCGCTTACTCAGAACAGACGCAACAAATGACACAATTCCTGTAGAAGCACCACCCCTCTCATCACAGCAGGTATTAATGTTGATAACTGCAATAGAGCAATCGACGCAACAACTAATGCAGCAATTTGATTCACATAGGCGGAAAATAGGCAGCAATTTCTGGAATTAAACAAGCATTTTGAAGCACTGTTTGATTCACAAAGGGAACAATTGAATACACTATTTGATTCACAAAGGGAAGACTTTAATGAGGAATTTAATTCACCATTTGATTCCTGTATCAAGCATATCGATGCACGATTTAATTCCCAAGAGAAGTTGATGAACAATATGCTTAATAACTTAAGCGGGCCAGTTGATCCACAAAAGGAGGGATTAAAGAAAAATTCTGAGTCACAAAACACACAGAAGTATCAACTGCCGCGATTACCGATGAATGGATCGAAATTGCACAAGTAGAACAACCCAAAATAAGACCAACAGCTGGTAAACTCTGAGGAATGCGAGCATTCCACCATTACGTCTGTCGATTGTATGGTCGAAGCAGTTCCGGAAATACAAATTTTCAATCGGACACTGCTCGAAGACGTGACAGTGACGCGGCAGATTACTGAGCAGTGTCAGCAAAAGCGTTGATACAGTGCAAAAGTCACTGCAGATCGCAGTTGTGAGTACGGAATGCGTCTGGTCAGACGCGCAGTTCCGGAAAACTTGTGTAAAGCGTTTCGGTTTGAGTATCCATGGAACAGAAAGGCATGATAGCATATACACCGCCATGATCGAAAAGCAACGGAAATTTTTCTGTGCCCGTTCAGGTCAAAAGACAAGTATTTTGCTGCAGAAACTAAATTCTGGCGGATCAATGAAATCAGCTGGAAGGGAAGACAGACGAGAATGTTTGTAACCCAGGTACCTGGTTGTCAGCTGAGCCCATTAGCAAGGCTAAGGGATCCGCTAGCACAATGCGTCTTCCGAGAATTTTGTTAGGGAGCGCAGATGTTGGACTTAGGGTCATCACTGAGTGCCAAACGTTTCTCGCCTCGCATCAGCGTTTTATCGCATTCAATAAATATGCGATGAGCGTGTATTCCGAAAGGAATTATGTGATAAAAAGAATCCATGGACGTCTCAAATTCGTCTTGTAGGCATTGTTCAACAAGTTGTGTAGCATGCCAAATACGATGACGAAAAGGCTGACTATGAATTGACCGATTTGAATCATAAAAAAAAAAAAAAATGTACAGTACACATTCTTTTAGGTTAGACGCCTTACCGAAATTAATCATGCTTGAAAAACGCCGATGCCGTTTCGCTAGTCTAAACCGTCTGTTTTGCTGGAAAGATTAGATAAACGGAAAATTAAAATTCCAGTTACCAAATTTGCACTTACAGTTAAAGCTACTTAGGATATTTCCATATTCGGAATTTTAATGCTTATTTCGCTATTCCGAACTTTATATTTTGTCCACGTGAAATATTAATAGTCACTTTTGACTTTCACGCTGTTAATTGGACTTGATTTGATAAAAATCCTGAAATATTAAATGTTTTCCTGAGCCAGATAAATTGATACGCACTCGCGGAATGAAGCGCCATTAGCAACACAATTTCTTGTCTTCGCAATCACAATGAATCTGACAGCGATACAAATATGTGATATGCTTTCTAAGATGTATTTTGTGACATAAACGAAAAGGGTTTCAACATTTTGTGATGCATGAGTTCGATGTAACGTTTTACCTTAGGTAGTTGCATTATATCTTTTCTGAGCAGAAGTGTACAGCGAGCGTAATATCGCTTTGTCTGTGTTGATCGAAGATCGCAAGTTATCTCGTCAACGATTTACTTCTTTGTTTTGTGTATCTGTAAAGGGTGGCTAACGTGCCATAGATAATGCCCTATAGAACACGAAACCTTGCCAGAAAGATTTGTTTAAATTGTTGTCATCACAGAAATTAGGAATCTAAGTTGAAGATTACAGATATACAGGAGAGTTTTCACAATACCTTGCTGTTATTTTGCTAACGATAGCGCGTGGTCAAGCAAAAGTTAAAGGCGACTGCATTTGTAAAGGCTAAAGGGAAAAACTTTATTTACGGGATATATTCAATAATTCAGCTAACTTTGCAAGTTAAAATAATTTGATGCTAACTTCAATTGAAAAGGAATTTTGTATATGATAAATGCACAGATGGTGAAGACGTGAACAATAAGATTATTGGTGATATCGAGTTTTTCCTGCTATATTTCTGGCCTTATTTGGTGGCCAGAGTGATCTCGAAGAATTGTTATTTGTTGACGGACGGACAAACCGAGATCGGGCCTCATAACGCCCGGAACTTAAAGCCATTTCATACAAAGTAACGGTTTCGAAAGAGTGGGGACAGCTACCCTCGAACAGCTGAGATCATTAGCGCGGTAGAGGCTGAACTCAACCGGCAGGTTCCTAGAATTCTGGCAGGTAGCGAATACCCAAGAATGAATGGGAAGAAAACAAAAGTTTCACGCCTCGTTCTAGCGGTATTTCGCGTACCCTTACTGTAAATTGTATAGTATTCCGTAAATTAGATTAAAACTATTGTTGGACAGCACATTTTGCTCAGAATTGTGTGCACTCAACGAAAATAATTTCAAAGTTTATATTTGTTGCTTTATATAGATTTGTAGTATTCTGCTAGCGTGAAATCTCAAAATTGCTTTGTATTGGCAAACGGAAAACCTGAGAGCGGAACCGTTCTATGCACAAAGCTTACGACCTTTTTCATACAAGCTAAAGAAGCATAAGTGTATAAAAGGAAAATATTCGCTAACTGGGATGGATTTTCGGCATTAAAACGTGGAGTAGACGGACATGTTAAGAGGGTTATAATAACTCCTAAATAAAGAGAAAATATTTTATTCTTTGAATGTCGAGATAATCTCGAGTCATCAATAGACCCATTGTGAAGGAATCGTAATGTTACTGAGGAATGATAGTTACGCTATTCATTATCCTTTCATTTATGTGCGGAGTGGTTATGTGCAGGGTTCGCTTGTATGCAAAGATGCTACAACGACTTTGGTTGACGATGAAAGTTCACGTCAAACCGCATAATGTGTATAATGTCTCATATGGGAATGGTAAATTTTATAGAAATTCCATTACATATACCCATGAGCAAATACAGGTACCTTTCGCCATGAAATTCGCAATCACTTCACAGATGGTATATTACAAGTTAGAGATGTCGACCATGAAAGACTAATTAGGAGACCACCTAACATTCAACGAGTAAGGTTCATAATTTACGTAACAAACCAGAACATGTACTTACATCGTTCATTCCACACCACGTTGAATTATAAGTAAATGCCGCGTCATTAAAATCTAAGATTACAGTTAATGATATTTGACCATGAACACGGGCACATCTTCTCTGAAATGCTTATTGAATTAACCGTCGGTCATGACGCAAATCACGTCACCGAATCCGACTAAACTATTCCGTTGTTTTGAGATTAAAACCGCGCAATGTAATGAGATATTTTACGCTCACCTCTAGCATCTTTATGGATGTTTGTTGAAGGCAGAATTATTTTTATGCACATGAGTAAAACATCACGCTAAATTGTAAATACAATGTATAGTTCCACCACTTTCTGCATAAGTGGTCTCAAAATGTTTTGTTTTATTAATGTGTTTCATTTTAGTGATTTAATGATAAGATTTGATACAAGATATTTTGAAGATTATTATTATTTAAACATGTATGTAAATAATTTCTTTTCATGTATATTTTAGTATTGTGTTTAATATAACTTTGTATTTGGGAAGGCTACCTGAATTCACGTGCTTCTGTTTGTAAAGAATTGTAAGACGGCCAAAAGGACATATGCTCCCGTTATATATTCACCTTACAAGGCAGGAATACCGATGGTTATTGGAATCACATTTAAAATTAATGTAATTATAAAATGCTTAAGTTTTTGTTGAGTCACAATGGAGATAGAATTAGGTAGTTAAAAATAAAATTATTGTACCATAATTTCATTTTTCACCAACGGCCGGCCATATTGTAACGAGCCGCGCTGTCGCCACGTTACAAGGTGCATTTTTATTATATATGTAATAATATAAGAGTAATTTACATAAATCTTGGGCGACCACGTGAATAGATTTTTGTTGTAATTTTATAAAGTACGCAAGATTCCAAGTGAGGACTGTAATGAAATGGTGAACTTATACAGTGTATCGTAGCAAAGCGAATATTCAAGAATTATTGAGCTATGTAGGCTTGAAGCTAATCTTGGTGTTCCCGAGCCTTGGCGACAAAAAGTCGCGGATTTGGGATTTGCCAGACCACACACCCTGCTCCCTGGGGATGGGTCACTCACCGAGCGGGAAAAGCCTGCCGTCCGAAACCCGAATGTTCTCTCGCCCGGCGAACTTAGCCGAATATGTCCGACGTCTGTCGGATTCTTTGGCCAAATCACATATCGAGGATATCACGTGACATTAGGTGCCGACCTGAAGGTCCAATCAAAATGAGCGTATAACTCAAAATCCTGGGAATTTTTGTTGTATGTGAGCTTCGAGACTACAAAGGGGCGGAGCAAGAAGTTTCCTCGTGGACCGAAGAGCGAGGAGCGGACATTCTCTTCTAGATTCTAACTTCGATCGCACCAGTCTGAGGTTGACTTGGAAAGTTGACTTCTTTCGCTAACCGCAGCTTGCCTTGCTGGAGCAAGGTTATCACCGCAACACAGCCGGTAATGCGATGATGCGCATTGCCAGACCAGAGATGCCTATAGCCGACTTGTGAGACAATCTCACATATCGTGGGTCCGCTACACTCATCACAGACATCAGACGCAGAACTACAATGGTAATTGATTACGACCAAGCCATGTGATTGTGCATTCCGTGAAACAGAACCCGTAAGCGACTTTGAGAGGATAGGTCCATGTTCTCACTTTGTAATTGTAAAAACCCCTGAGCTAGCGGCATAATTTGCCAGAACTAGTTATTTTCGAATGATATATTGTTCATTCTGGCGCCCATGATTTTCTTTTAACTGTAAAGTCACAGTATTATGATGCCTTTGTCTGAGGTAGTCATAACTTGTATTTTTCATTGTTTCCAGTTGTCATTATTTCTTGCATTTTGATTCTGAGATATTTAAAAGTAAATATACAATTGTTTGCTTGCTCATGACGGCTAATTGTAACTCTGGGCGTTGCTTTTATGATTTTGCCAATTTGTGTTAATGTTAATGGTAAATTCGCTCAGACTTGTAATCGCCAGTGATAAGAAAATAAATGTCATATTGTGACAATTTTTCCTAAATTCCAACTAACGTCGAGATTCTTGCATAATTAGTAAATTTTCACTCCTTCATAAAAATTAAAATTAAAAATCCACAATTATTAATCATAAAGGTATGAAAGATAATTGTAATGTGGTTTGCCCACCAAGGTATCCACCACACTTTATCATCTCCCTGATTGTAAACCCAATGTAAGTTTTAAAATAGATTCGTCGCTGATGATGCCTCGACGAGAGGCGAAACGCGTACGACAATAAAGCTACAAATACAGTTGCATTGGCGTTATTTTATCATTTAATTTATAAAAAAATTACCAGATTATCCGTCAAACTATCATAAATATTACCGTCATATTACCAAAATTGGGAAAATATGTATTTATAAGTTATATAAAATATATTTAAATACAACCAGAAACGTTCACTGAGTGTTTAATTCAGCGTTACAGCTCAAGAAGACAGGAAAAATATGACTTGTCCTACAGATGAGAACCCTAGTGGTCATATTTAACTTGTTACGCGATGTAGCTAGCAAACACTACTTCTCGATATATTCCCTCGTCAACGGTGGTATCTGAAATTGGGTTAGTATTTCTCTAAATTATATTCCTAATATTATGTATTAAATCGCTGTTTCCTGTACACGACTTCACGCTTGACTTGATGAGGGTCTTCCACAGGCGGTTCACACCTCGACGCCGGTATAACGTCTATGCAAGTGAGTGCAGACATAGTACCTGAGAGCACACTCACCGGAACACAGCTAGAAGCAGTTAGGATGACGGATGTGCGCCTGCTATGGCTGCCGACACTCTGGAGGAGGCGACTTGTACTTCTGGTCCCGTGACCCGGATCTCGACTTCCATGGTTTCCTGAATCCACGAACAGACATTCGAAATGCTGCAGTATGAAAGTATGAATTTGTTTAGCCGAGAAATCTGCGATAGAGACCTGTAAAATTAATCGGCTAACACACACTGAAAAACCATCGAATTTTCATTTTTATGTCGTTTCCGCATACCATTTCTTCTGTGGTGCTAGCTGGGATGGTGGCTCTGTATTATGGTTCCTTCTTGCCACGCTCCCCCTCGTCTCCCTTCCGTCAAAAGAAAACTTTCCCCTTCCCCTCCACCCGACAAAGTTTTATTGTTGGAAAGATAAATGCCTAATTCTCAGTACCAACAACGACATCTCAGTGGAAATTCGCCGAGTATGTGGTGCTAAAGAAAAAGTTTTTTTTTTTTTTCGGCAACTTAGCCATTTAGCCAGCTCAATGTGTTTATGATATCTCTTCCAGTGAATTAGTTTCTCCAGTACGTTTATGATTCCTAAGTATAGACACCACAGGACGTACAGGACATTCACACAGACATACAACACTTAGCATCCATGCCCGCGGCCGGATTCGAACCGGCAACCTTCGGCACGCGGAGCTAGCACTCTGGCCCCTACGCTACCGAGGCCGACAGAAAAAAGGTTTTCACCTCTAGAGGCGTGGAAGGGATTAGTACTAGTGACGGTGTTGAGGTAGGGCAGCGGTGTACAACAAAAATCTCTACGATGGTCTGATTGATGTTTTTTGCTTTTTGATTATAATTTTAAAAAACCTCTGCAAAGGTCTCATCGATTGTCTTTATTTTTTTAATTGCAATTAAAACGAGTTACTTATATCTTTGTTATATTTAAATATCTACTGTAACTATAAGCAAGTATTGTGTTCAGGGAGAAAAAATCAGTGTGCTACGATTTGCTGATGACATTGTTTTGTTAGCAAAACGAACTGAGGATATTTAGAAGTTACTGAGTATCATGAACAAAATACTGAAGGATGATTTTGGACTGAATATAAATCAAAGCAAGACTAAAGTGATGAAATATAGCAGAAATAATACCAATCACAGTAGATTAAATATAAAAATAGGATCGGATACAATAGGAGAAGTAAGTGAATTCTGCTACTTGGGAAGCAAAATTACAACCGATTGCTGAAGCAAGAATGATGTTAAAAGCAGAATAGCACTAGCAAAAAGAGCCCTCAACAAAAAGAGAAATCTTTTAATTTCAAATATTGATCTAGTAATTAGAAACAACTTTTATTAACTTTATGGTAGCGAAACATGGACTTTAGGAATACCAGAAAGAAAGAAAATTGAAGCATTTGAAATGTGGTGCTACAGAAGAATGCTGAAAATTAAGTGCACAGACAAAGTACGAAATGAACGAGTTTTAGAAATGATGGGTGAGAAAAGAAGTTTGTGGAAGAAGCTTACAGAAAGAAGAGACAGGTTGGTAGGGCATATTTTGAGACATGCTGGATTGGTTAATTTGTTAGTGGAGTGAACAGTCGGAGGTAAGAACTGTAGAGGAAGACAGAGATTAGAATATATGAAGCAGATAATTGGGGACGTGGGTTGTAAGGGATATGTAGAGATGAAGAGGTTAGCACAGGATAGGAAGGGATGGAGGATTGCATCAAACCAGTCGAAAGACTGATACAGAAAAAAAAGTAACCCGCAGACTAACTCAGAATCGTAATTGTGGCCCATCTGCAAAATCGGTTGTGCAGCCTTCAGCTAAGGTATCGTCCACACGGGCTACGAAGCTGCTACGCCCCCCCCCCCTCCCCCGCCCCCTCCCTTTACCCCTTTTCACCGACTTGAGTTCACGCCCTAATAGGGGACGATGCGCCTTCCAGTTTGGGAACCTATACCCCATATCACGATTTCTCGAATTTGTAGCTCCTGGTACTCTTATTAAATTTCCCAGACAATGGCGAACCCCCTTAAAAAACTGACCGTTTTATTTTTTAATAAGGAATTTTATTTAAAAAAAAGTGATACAGTCTCAAAGAGCAGTATGTTATTAATTAATGTGATGGGTGATATTATTTCTGGTAGCAAGTTGAGTCTTTTTTAGGAGCAATTTGCGTGTTGCAAGCTTGACAGAACTAGTGAGCCGCCAAAACGTAAATTCTGTCGCGAAATCCGTACGACCAACTGGTGAACCCCTTTGGTTCGCGTACCCTACTTTGAGAAACGGTGCCCCATAAGGGCCGTGACCATTCTACCGTTCCTTGTCTACAACTCTCCTGGCTTTTATGCCGTCGCTGTCGAAAAGTCATAGGACCCTATTAAAACAAAATCCGTCGCTTCCCTTATATCGTCATCGTAATATATCTTCTTGTGTTCAATGTAGTCACGAGTAATTTATCACGACTTTCGGCTTTTTAACAGAAACAAGTTTCTCAGAGCTATGTTTTATGTTGGCGTTTTTATATTCATGACAATATAACCATATACGTCAAGGATAGAGACAACACGGAACAAACACGACGCATAATTAAAACCCGTGTCCGAGGCCAGACACGAGCTAACATGTTGTTGTGTTGGTATCGCGCTTAGCGGTGATATATTGTCTGGTCAGTGCTTTGAAATATGCCCTCGAAAACAATGTGCGCTGGTAAACACTCTATCATCGCCCCATTTCTTGTCATTGCCTCAGCGGCGTGGGCACACACGTGCGTGTGTTTATTACCTAAATCACCAGAATAGTGTTCTACTCTCAATGGGAACTTGTTATCTTCATTTTGTAGAAAACGTCCAGTATGGTATATGGCGGGAAAGTCGAAAAACTTTGCTTATAGGAAAGTGTCATAATAAATACTGGGTCAATATTGTTATTTACACCGAGCGTGGTGGGTGAACGGTTAGCGTTCTGGCCTCGCATTCGGGAGGACGCGGGTTCGAACCCCCGTCCGGGCATCCGGATTTGGGGTTTCCATGGTTTCCCTAGATCACTCCAGGCGAATGCCGGGATGCTTCCTTCAAAAGGCCATGGCCGAATTCCTTTCCGTTCCTTGTCCCTAGTCCCATCCCGCCTCTAATGACCTTAGCCGTGGATGAGGCGCAAAGCAATAAGAAAAAAAAATATTTACTAGTCAGATCTCGTTTCATTAGAAATGGAACCTGACGATGTAGCTGGCTGGGTATGTGTAAATTATCCTCATATCCTTTTTTTAGCTTATGGCTTTACGCCTCGTCGACGTCGAGCTAATTAGAGGCGGGAAGAGACTGGTGGAGAGAAACAGGACTTTCGAAGAAACCATCCCGGCATTCGCCTGGAATAATTTGGAGAAACCATGGAAAACCCAAATCTGGAAGGACGGACAGGGATTCGAACCATCGTCATAAATGTTATTGAGCCACGTCCCGAAGGTCGCCGGTTCGAGTCCGGCCGAGGTCACGGGTGTTTTAAGTGTTTTGTGTGTAAATGTCTTGTCCGTGTTGCAGTGCCCTTGCTGATCACACTTAATAGCAACAATGTACTCTGGAGAAACTAATGCATTGAAAGAATCATGAGATTCATATTGAAGTGGCTGTGTGGCGTCTCATTCGGCTACTGATGCCCCCCGCCCCCCTCACATATATAAATGCAATAATAGTTCCTGAGTTGGATTGCTGCTTGGCGTACTGTATGTATTTAGTGAGCAGATGTGCGGCGCTTGGCCGAGCGTAATCGGTGAGCGGCGACGCTCTGGCCTCGCTTTCGGGAGGCAGCGGGTTCGAATCCCCGTCCAGGCATCAATATATGGGATTTCAATCGTTTCCCCAGATTAATCCAGGCGAACGCCGGGATGGTTCCCTCAAGAGGCCGTGGCCGAATTTCTTCCCGCTCCTAGCCCCCTGTCCTTTCCCGCCTCTAATGACGACGACGTCGGCGAAGCGTAAAGCCATAAGAAAATCAAAAATAACGTAGCGCTCGGGACTGGAATTCAAAAGCTCTAATTCCCGTCTGGCCATGTAGTGTTCGGTTTATCAACGGTTTCCCAAAACCGCTGCAGGCGTCTGCCGGCATGTGTGCAGATTCAAAGTTCTGACTTAAAGCGGTCAGTTTATCACGCTATGACGCACAGGCAGAGAGACAAGCAAATGAGCGAATACATAAGAGTGCTGCTGTCTCTCACTAAGAAGGAACATAAAAATATTACACTGCCTGCGTGTTCTGTAGAGACTGAGAGAACTAAATACTAGTGTTAAAAATAGTAGTGATCAGATTCTCAAACATACAGTACGCATGTAATCTCGAAAAATGCATACTGTTTTTCATTTGATAGTAGTGGTAGTGTGAGATAAGTAGCTTGTGTGGAACAACGAACTCGCACGTATTGATTCTTAATCTAAAAATGGCACTAAGACTTCTTAAATAAAGACGAAACGCGTTTTTCATTTTTTTTAAGCATTTGTTTAGTTGCAAGATGAAGACCAACAAAAAAAGGTTATCATAGCATCTAAGGAAGTTTAGCCAAAAACACCATGTTTTATCTGTATACATGCACTATTATTAATCTGTATGCAGGCTTAGTTAGTCTGTTCCTTTGTCCAGGCATCACGAAAAAAAAACTTAAAATGAAAGATTAAGATCTGCGGTATATCTTATAATTCTACTTTGGTTATTTATTTCTTCAGTTCTCTGGACGTACGTTAGACTACAAGAAAGACGTTAATGAAACCCATACATCAAAGACTGACATGCCAATAAGCTTAGCGAAATTGTGGAATTAAATTTACGGCAGAGATTACAAAGACGTTACATGGAGAAACGTTTATTGTCCGCTAATTGGAGAAAACGAAAAGGCGAACGCATCACTAACCACAGCAAAGTACGCGCGGCCCAACCAACGGGGAATTGTTAGCTGTGACAGATGTTTCCTATATCCAGCTGTTAATTATTTGACGCCATGTTCTAAAACATAGATTTCCAACCTTTTTCCGCCTACAGTCCATTTTTCGAAAATAAAACTACTCACCGCGCCCTTTTCGAACAAAAAAATTACTCACCGCCCCCATTTTCAGAAAAAGAATCGCACCGACTCTTCTTCTTCTTAGAATAACTAATTTAACCTTATTGTCAGAAAAATAACACGACTACCTTTCTTGTCATAAATAATCCAACCCATAATGCTCCAACTTTTTTGGTTCGTAACGCACTGTTTGAAACGGTGATTGGATGGCGTTTCTCTTAGGTGAAGTGTACAATTTTATATATATATATATATATATAAAAAGGACATATTGCTAAAATTGCTTTAATAAAAATATAAATAATATTTTATAAATCAAAATTCCGTCTGGAAACAACTGTTGATGTTACTGTTTTCTTTATTTCCATACGCGTTTCGCCCTTATGGTGTAGGGCATCGTCACTGGAGCTAGGGTGATGATATTTACATGTCGATCTGGAACGGCACTTTATGCATCTTACAGATCTTCTATTTCACAATTATAAAAACTGTTTTACACATATTTCTGAATAAACACTGACAATGCCCCACACCATAAGGGCGAAACGCGTATGGAAATAAAGAAAACAGTAACATCAACAGTTGTTTCCAGACGGAATTTTGATTTATAATCTATTAACCAACAACTGCGGAAGATGGCCTACAACCAGATTTGCAATAAATAATATTGTTGCAGTGTTCACAGTTTGATTAACAAATACATATTATTAATTATACGGGTGAGCTTGGTATAATGACACTAATTTTTCGATATTTGGATCCTTATTTGTCATCAGCAATTTTAAATTGCTTAGTACGCTGTATCCTCTTTTACCTACATACTAGCTGGTGCCCACGACTTCGTTCGTGATTGTAAAGAATTTTGATTGGCAGCTACTGGTATCCAACCACCATGGTGCATGATGGGAGACTCGGTGCTAATACCACACACAAACACTAATGGTCTGTGCTATGTAGTTGTGGAGGAAAGAGAGTTATAGGGACACACAAGTCTTTGGTTGAAAGATGAAAAGCCCTACATCTACCACCTTTAACCACCATATCTTTTTAATTTAATTTAATTTAATTGCAGTGGAGCACAGGCTCCGGTGGCAATTTCCCTACACCCCCATCTTCCCCCTATCCTGCATCCACCTACATTTGCCCTCGACAAATTTTATCTTTAAATTCTTTCAACGTTTTCGGTAAATTATTCATCATTTCTCTTGGTAACTCATTCCAATCCCTGACACCCTTACCTAAAAAAGAGAATCTTTCCACACCCTTGTGCCTGAAATCGAGTGCCAGCTTGTGGTCATGGTCATCTTTTCCCTTCCATGGACTACTTTTCATACCTATTCCAATATCTTTCCATGCCTCATCGCCAATATACGCCCTGTACACTCCCATGACCCTCCTTATCCTCCTCTTGTCTTGCAATGATTCCCATTCCAGCTCCTTTATCATATCCGTCACTGATTGCATTCTGCGATAATTTACAGAAACAAATATAGCAGCCCTTTTTTGCACCCTCTCCAATTCCTGTATTAGATACGCAAAATGAGGGTCCCATACTACATTACCATATTCAAGCAATGTTCTGACCAAAGTTTTGTAACCCAATTCCTTTACTTCTCTCGTACATCCCCTCATCACTCTCTACAACAAGTGCAGAATTTTGAAACCTTTTCCTACCACCTGTCTAATGTGTCCTGCCAAGTTATGTTTGTTATCAAATGTAATGCCAAGATATACCTTATATTCATAATTAACCTTTTGTTTTTTATTTGTGTATCTAATAAGCTGACTCTTCTTTGCATTTATCTTCATCCCATGTTTACCAACTCAACTAGATATCCTGTCCAGATCACCCTGCAACTGTTTACGATCCTCTATCGTTTTAATTCTTTTATATAGCATTATGTCATGTGCAAACAATCTAATTTCAATAATCAACACAATTATTCATTAGAATAATGAATAGCAATGGTCCCAATACGCTACCCTGCGGCACTCCCATTTTTACTTCGACTTCTTTTGATACTACATTTCTTCTCCCACACCCCCACAGCTAACGGCATTTGGCCACACACGTCTATAAAAATATATATATATAAGATTATGATGAGAATGCGATGAAATACTTGTTGACGCAGGCCTTAAAACCGGGTATAGTACTGGAAAACACGGAGGCGTTGGTTGGTCCTTCCCTTGGACCATAAACGCCCTCTGACTGCTCTAAAGCAAGACTCAAGACGTTCATGCGGATATCTGCCACGTTTTTGTGTTTTAAGCTTGCCATGTCTCAGCCGCATGCTGTTGAAAAGATAGGAGTTCATTTACTTATTATTTTTTTTTAGCAATGAGAAATAAGTTATAATTTAGAATAAATAATTAAGATCTTTGCGTGCATGTAAGAAGTCTCTACAGCCGTGGCAACATCTCCCGCACCCGTTGCTCTTCATTGGCGGCTTGTGTTGTGTCAGAAGATACAGTTCTGAAGCGGTGCTGCCTTAAATCCTCTTAGAAATGGTCGCTGAGCTGATTTGTGGCCGGACGCAAGGACTTTTCTTGACAGCCGCTTCTCGGGAGAAACTCCTTTGCGGTTCTCTCAACACGGCGCAGTCTCCAGCACATCGTGTACATCCTGGTCCCTTCTTATTTCCATGTTCTTCCGCCTAATGCTCGTTTTTAACCTCGACGTTCGGGATTACCTGGCTTCTCACTGACCAAACTGGCACTTTCGCTTCTGTTAACAACACAGTTTCGTCGCTATCGTATGAAATTTTGTGGTTCGGCTTATTTATTCCGATGTTGTCCGGCGTTCATTACGTATAGTGTTACTTGTTGGACCGTAAGGCCAAGGATAACGGCCCCGTTTCCTGGTCTAATTGGATGTATCCGGCAAGTGTCCTTACCCGTCTTGTCACGGACTACCACTTTCCAATTTTTTAAACGCTCGGTATATAACAACTACAGCCTGAGTAATTATACCCAACAGCTTAAAAAAACGACTGATTTCTGTCGTAAAGTTTTTACCTACTACAAAAAAATAAGTCAAATATAATGGTCCGTTTAATGTAAGGAAGATTGGTTGGAAGCTGTGAGGCTACGTATAAATACAATTTTTTTAAAAAAAATTGTCTTTATGTGACTTCTTACCTCCATAAGGTTTGCTGATGACATGGTTTTGCTGGCAGAAAGTGTCAAGATACTCAGAAGAATGTTAAAGAATTTAGACAAAAAGTGTGAGGAATTCGGAATGAGAATCAATAGGACTAAAACCAAATGTATGATGGTGGGAAAGAGTGAGAAAGAAATGATGATAACTCTGCAAGGAGAAATAATTGAACAAGTGGAGTCCTTTAAATATCTCGGGAGTATTGTGAGTGCAAGGAGGAGGTAAAAACTAGAATAGCAATGGCAAAGGAAGCTTTCAATAGAAAGAAGAATTTACTATGCGGAAGACTGGACAAAACCCTGAGGAAAAAATTAGCTAAATGTTTTGTATGGAGCAGAAACATGGACGCTGCGCAAAGAAGATCTAAAGACGTTGGAAGTTTTTGAAATGTAGGTATGGAGGAGGTTGGAGAAAATAAGTTGGAATGAGGAAGTGCTGGCACGAATAGGAGAGAGAAGATCACCCATTGAAACAATAAGAAACAGAAAAAAGAACTGGATTCGGCATGTGCTGAGGAACGAATGCCTGATTAAGACTGCTCTGGAAGAGACTGTAAACGGAGAGAAGAGGTCGGCGAAGGATGAAAATGAAGGATGATATAATGATAAACGGGAGATATATAGAAACCAAGAGAATGGCGGGACAGAGGGAGGCGTGGAGGGCTGTCACTGTGCGTGGACCTGCCGAATAGCAGAGAACCCTTGATGATGATGATGATGATATGACTTGTAATTTGAAGCGTAAAACCGATCCTGCTGTGGTTGTGAAGAGCTGGGTGTTCGGGTGGGCACGAGGGGATCTTTGATCCAGCCGTCCAGATTTCGGATTTTCGTGGTTTGACTAAATCACCCAGACCATTGCCGACATGGTTCATGCAAGGGCCATGGCCGAATTCCTTCCCGTTTGTGGCGGTCATACGTCACGTCAGTCTATGCATATAAGTTTAGAAACGTTATAATCTGCGAATGTCGTATATTAATGGCATTTTCTTGTAGCATCTTTGGTAGCAAAGAATTAACTACGCGCAGAAGACTCTAGCCCAAAAAGAAGACGATGCACATTATCTATATATATAAAGAGGAATGTATGTATGTATGTATGTTTGTTTGTTTGTTCGTTCTTCATACAAATCCACAGTTTTCATCCGATCTCGATGAAACTTTGCATACTTACCCTTTGAAACAAGGAGAAAAATACTGTCTACATTATCTGTATAAATAATACATGTTGTCTCATAATTTCGAAATACTACTGAATGGCGATAGACAGACGCGTTGGAAATGGAGGTCTCTCTACGGGTTTTCCTTGTAGCGGTCATGTAGCTCAGTGGCTAAAGCGCTGGCTTACTAATGTTTGGGTCGGGGTCTCTGGTTCAAATCTCCGTGGAGGCTAAGGTTTTAAAAAATTGTTTTTGATCGTAAGAGTCACGCCTGGGCCGTCGGTTATTCGGATTGAATGTTAAAATGTAGATATTTCAAAGTTAGGGGTGCAATGCGAGGCAAATCATAGGTAGTCTTGCAATGCTGTAGGTGTACACTTTTTTACGTTATAATGATCCCTCAGGGGTTGTTCGCAGTCAGTGTGTGTGTGTGTGTGTGTGTGTGTGTGTGTGTGAGAGAGAGAGAGAGAGAGAGAACCGCGGTAATATTATTATAAATTCGGAAGTAAGTCTCTGTCTTTTTGTTACGTTTTGACGACCAAATGGCTATATCGATGTTGATGGAATTTGACAAGAAAATCTGTGTGAAGGGCACAGGACATTTTCTTCGGTATGTTTAATAGTTGTAGTCACGAAATTTTGAGACCTTATCGAATGGTAACAGAAATATGTTGGTAATTGATTCTCTTCAAGAGGCAGGTTCGACGGTAGAATGATATAGTGAAACCTTTCCTGTCATATTACGCCGACTCGGTGTTGTTTGGGACCAATCCTTCGCTACCAACAACTTTCTATATTCAATTATGGCAAGAAAAATTCTTAATCCACGCGTACGAAGTCGCGGGTACGAGGTAGTTATTAATAGAGAGGGAAAGGCATGAACAAGATGGCTGGAAGATAGGGAAGCAGCTAGAAGGAAGCCACTACTGTTATGTAAATACTTGGACGTTAAGTGAAAAGGTTATTCGTATAAAAATTAAGTGTTTGTAAAAGTTGTGTTGAGTAATTTGTAATATATGAGAAGTTGCGCAATGGAAAGTTTAGTTTCGGTCATATAACTGATGGTACTCTTGCTGTAAAAGTAGCAAGAAATAAAGCAAAGTAGAGTATGCACTTTATTTCAGACAAAGAAAGTAAAACGGAGGAGAGATTGACGATATAATAATTACAACCGGAGAGCTAGACTTAAAAGCTATTTACGTCTAATAGAAGGCAAAGTAAAACGGAGGAGAGATTGACGATATAATAATTACAACCGGAGAGCTAGACTTAAAAGCTATTTACGTCTAATAGAAGGCAAAGTATGTGTTCATCCTGGGAGGAAATTACTAAAGAAGATATAAAAAGGTAAAAGTAGCATAATTTTGAATTGTTTAAGACGCGATCAACGGTAGTAAACGGTAAGTACTAGATAAAAAGTTGGTTAGTGTTGTAGCTTCCGGGGAGAAGGTTTATACGAGTTCCTTGTTCAAAGAATTTGTGTAGGAGGGAGAGGCGGTAGGTAGACTATTCTCCACGTGACTGGCGAAGTGAGCCTAAAAACCGTAATCAGTATAACCGAGATTCCACTATATAGTCGGTTAATGTAAAATGTAGTTAGTATGAAAACATTTTCATAATTTCATTTGCTCCATATTTCGTATCAGATAACATTGTTTCATTACTATTTTGCATTCTGGAGTTTTTTTCTTTCGTATTTTTCTCTTAAAAATCTAGTTTCTGATATCATATAAGAACAACTGTGGACTAGTTTCGATGCGCAGAGAGACAAAATCACCGAGCGTGGTGGGTGAGCGGTTAACGCTCTGGCCTCGCATTCCGGAGGACGTGGGTTGGAATCTCCGTCCTGGCCTCCAGATTTGGGTTTTCCATGGTGTTCCCAGATCATTCCAGGCGAATGATAGGATGCTGCCTTCAAACGGCCACTGCCGAATTCCTTCCCGTTCGTAGTGACCAGTCATTCCTCGCCTCTAATGACCTCGCCGTTGACGAGGCGTAAATCAATAATAATAATAATAAAAAATTGAGTTGCTTATAATCCTTGAGTCGATACTTTTGTTACGAGTAAGGAACTCTCATTGAAAGTATGACTCATTTGTAAGTTGCTTCTCAAGTGAAGCTCATTAATTTTCGGAGTTGGTTAACGTTTGATCATTATCCAAGTTCACGCTGTTCTGAGAGTTTGTGCCTTAAGAGTGGAAAATAATTTCTTGTTGTGTAAACTTGTACGGGTAGCAGTTCAGGAAACATTAAGTACTAGCGGCGGCAGCGAGCAAATGAAGGAAGGTGCTCAGTTAAAAGAAGCTAGACATGAGTAATTTGCTCTATAAGAAACGGTGACATTTCAAATTCAAGGTGAAAACCAGTGGCGATAATCATATGCTGCGTTCTGCTACTTCGAAAATTCAGTTGAATCACTTTGCGATGTGTGTAAAATGTTACAAACAAGAGAAATATATTTACTATTTTAGCAGTCGCACTTTAACTTTGCGAGCGTTGTGGGTGAGCGGTGACGCTGTGGCCTCGCATGCGGGAGGACGTGGGTTCGAATCGCCGTCCGGCTGTCCAGATTCGGGTTTTTCCCAAATCACTCCAGCGAATGCCGGGATGGTTCCTTCATAAAGGACACTGCCGAACTCTTCCCCATTCCTTATGCCCAGTCCTTTCCGCCTCTAATGACCTCGACGTCGACGACCCGCAAAGCTAGAAGCAAAAAAAAAAAAAAAAAAAAAAAAAAAAAATCACATCTTTACCGTTCGTCGACGTTGATGTCATGGTTTTTTTGTGTTAAAACTTGAATTTATTCAGGGTAGAAACACATACATTCCTCTACCAGATATGAAATAAATTTCATCCCATTGTAAACAACTCCCAAGCAAATTAACTGAACTTACAGGATTATGCAGCGCAGGACCCAAAGCATGCTACAGAAGACGTGATCTTGTTTCACGCAAGATCGAATTTGAAGCCCACTCTTCCTTCTGGGAGACTGAGGGCGAAGTTGTTGCGGACATCGAATAGAATGAAGACCGAGTCAAAAGATACCTTCATCCGCTGGTCAGCTCTTGTTTTTCTCCCTGTTCCGATGTCGCGTCGTGGCTAATCCACGAGAACCGGTAGAGAATTCATTGAGGATGAGCTGTACTTCTCGGAGGACGCGTGTTCGAATCCCCGTCCGGTCTTTCAGATTTATGTTTTCCCGAAATCAATCCAGACGAATGGTTCCTTCAAAATGCCATGGCCAAATACCTTCCGGTTGCCCCTCCATAAATCATCTCCCGTCTCTAATAACCTCGATGTCGACAAGACGCGAAATCCGAAAAAAATGTAACAAACCCGAATGCTGGGCCCTAGAGTTATAATACTTAACTGCGATGTCTGAAAGTAATTGCAAAAGTGGAAATTTGAACGTAGATAATGTGACTGATTTTATTTGTGCATGTAAGGGAACTATGGATTGGCCGTACGTTTATTAAAAATCCAGAGCGTATGACCAGTTGCGGCGGGTATAGTGACTTGGCGTGAACGCTGTGGGGAGGCTTATCAGGTAGCGGTTCCGCTGTGCGCCCTTTCACTCGGCTGTAAACAACGGACGTTGGCTGCGCGGTCGAGGCTCTCAGCAAGAATGAATCAGCCTGAACTCCCGACAGACAAGGCGCCGTGTGGCAGAGTGATGCCCTCTCTCCACACTCCACAGCTCAGCGGGGAAGCGACCCGCAACACAGGAACGCAACTGTATGTGTATTTCAGACTACGCTGTTCGACATTGAATAACGGCGACACAACAGGTTTGATGTTTGGCAGAAAATGGCAAACTATTGTATTCGTGTATGAGAACTAACTGCCTTTGAATCTACTATATACTCGTAATTCCGTAGACTCACTTAGCATTTTCGTTGGCAAATTAACAGCGGTCAGAGATATGATCTTTACCTCTGTTAAAACTTGATTTCAAGATGCTAGTACGCTCTTTGGTTCGGATAATGTGTAAGTCCGCTTGTAGTCATACAATCATCTTTGAGATACGACTTGCAGATTATTAAAACCCACGATCGGTTTACGACGAATGATTTCCTAAAGTATCTCTTGAACTTCTTAGTAATTTTAAAATAGTCTGGTTCAGCTGTAACGAAAACATATAGTTTAATGGATTCAGCTTTTTTTAACTGATTAGTGTCTAGAAGACATGAAGACATGTGTCTATGCATATTTGTTAATGAACAGATGTGAATAGCTGAGAGATTGGTAATATTTCATATTAATACAAAACATTTGTTATGATTTTATCACGATGGTTTATCGAAAAATCTGCGGCGTGGACCCGAACTTCGGCATTCTGTATCTTTTTTTACCGGTTTGGGTTGGGCAGCGGAAATTCTGTCGCTAGGTCTTTGAAACCACACAAAATGTTCAACTTGTAATATTATACACTCCCTCCATGTGGCAGTTCGAAGTGGTACATTGCATTTGAATAACTGACCGAATCCAGCAGATCGCTTTGTCCTCCACTGTGTACTTCTCTGATGGACGTAGCAATAGGGGGGCATCCATAAATTACGTGAGGTGTTTTTCCGGATTTCTGGACCCCCCCCTCCCTCTCTGGTGAGACATCGTGAGATCTGGTCCGACCTCCCCCCCCTCTCCTCCGCTTTGGGGTTAGATCTGGTCCGTGAGACCCCCCCCCCCCCCCCTAGAAATCGCCCTCGCAACTTTTTGAGACTTTTTTTTTAGGTCTCACCCTTACAAAACCGATTACACCCCCACTTTTCGACGAAATACCCCCCTGAAATCGACATTCGTGTCATTAGTAGACTTTTTTTTAGCTCTACAGTCAAACAATAATTTCAAAAACCTCACGTGAGATTTCCGTTAACTTCCCCCCTCCCCTTGGTGAGATTTCGCCGACCCCCCCCTATATTTGACCTCACGTAATTTATGGACGTCCCCTAAAGCAATGGTATATCAATAGTACCATTCGAAATTTTTGTTAAAAGAACTTAAAAGGACAACATGGATGCAGAAGCACCGTATTGCTTTTAAAAATGACTGCCTGGAATCTTTACGTTTCCGCCTTGTTCTGCGACGATGGGTCAACCGTACTGCAATAGTTTTCGGCTTGTTAATTTTTCTAGCTTATGGCTCGTCGACGTCGAGGTCATTAGAGGCGGAAAAGGGTAAGGAACGGGAAGGAATTCGGCCAAGGCCTTTTTGAAAGGGGAAGACGCGGGATCGAATCCCCGCCCGCGTATCCAGATTTGGGTTTTTCATGGTTTTCCCAAATCACTCCAGGTGAAAGCCAGGATGTTTCCTTCAAAAAAACCATGGCCGGATTCCTTCCCGTTCCTTGTCCCCAATCCTATCTCGCCTCTAATGACCTCAACGTCGACAAGGCGTTAAGCCATAAGAAAAAAAAAAAAGGCATCGCGGCATTCGCCTGGAGTCATTTGGGGAAACCCTGGAAAACCCAAATCTGGATGGCCGGACGAGGATTCGATCCCGCGTCGTCCCGAATGCGAGGCCAGAACATTAACCGCTCACCCACCACGCTCGGTCGGCATATTCATTGCAACACACTGTGATCTTAATGACGTCAAGACGTGAACTGAGCTCAATCGACGGCAAACAATCGTTCTGTGCGAAAGCGAGCAAACTGTCGTACGTCAGAAACCGTTGTGTGCGAAAGCCGCCTAAACGCTTGATTGTATCTAACCATTTGCTGTCGTATATGCCTGCTAAAAAAATAATTCGTTCTGCTGTTTTCGTCGCCCTGTTTCGACTCACCGTCGGCCTCTTCGATCATCCTCTGGAAATAGTCCACCGCGTACGTGCTTACGCGGCCTTTGCTGTCGGGTATTATCTCTTCGGCACATGCCTCTGAATAATGCGCCTCTAGCGTCACAACGCTACAAACTGTAGGTTACGTATCCTTATATTTTCCTCGTCTCGCTTCCTCATTTTGCGACCCTACAAAAATTCTGACTGTCTGCTCTCCAAAAACGAGAAGCAAATAGATGAACACACATTGCTCAGGTAGTGGGAAAAGATTTCAAAATCCTTTACTTGTTGGAGAGAGTAATGCGGGTATGCACGAGAGAAGTTAGGGATTTGGATTACAAAACGTTGATCAGACCGTAGCTTGAATATGGTAGCGTAGTATGGGACCCACATTTGTGGTATCAAATACGAGAGTTGGAAGGGGTGCAAAAAAGGGCTGTTGGATTTGTCTATGGAAATTACCGGTGAACACAATCAGTAAGTAATATGAGAAAGGAGCTGGACTGGGATTCATTGAAAGTCAGGAGGAGGGTGAAGAGAGTCATGGGAGTGTACAAGTCGCATATTGATTATCAGGCACGGAAAGATATTGGTGGAAGAATCAGGAGAGGTGCATGGGAGGAAAAGATGATGATGATCACAAATTGGCACTGGGTTTCAGGCATAAGGGTGTGGGAAGAATTTCTTTCGTAGGTAAAGGGCTCAGGGATTGTAATAAATTACCAAGAGAAATTGTGAATAATTTACCAAAAACGCTAAACGAATTTAAAGTTGAAATTAGTAGAGGAAAAAAGTAGTTGAGAAAAAGAAGAGAAAAATGGTTGGGTATGGAAATTGTCACCGGAGTAAACACTCCATCGCAATTAAATTAAGTTAGGGGAAATAAATGGCTCGTATATAAAATCACGTTTTAGAAATAACGATACTTTTGCCATTTAAGGGTCGAATTCCGAAAAATTCCTTTCTTAAAAAATTATTTTACAAAACGGAGACTTTACTCTTTAAAATGATTCCTCATTTATCGATTTCGGTTTGGTATGAACGGAGATAAATGGCTTGAAACAAAAACAAAAATACCTTTTGGAAATAATCTATATCTAATCACAAATAGTGTGGAGCAGAGGGTGCTAAGCACCAATCCTAACTCTGTGCATTCCAATCCCGAATAGCACGAGGGAAGAAACAATACATATAAGCATCATTACGGCATCTTGTTTCTCTAATCTTATCCCTCCGGTCATTGCGACCTAAATATGTTGGGGGAAGAAGTATTCCGTTGCACTCGCAAGTCAAAGAATTTCGTATATTCTCCAATAAATTCAAGTGAAATCTACGTTATCTAGCTCCCAAACTATCCCAGCCGAACCTATGTATCAATTCTGTGACACTTTCGTAAGGACTGTAACTAGCAGTCACGAATCGAGTGGCTCTCCTCTGTACTTTCTCTAACGCCCTTGCGACACGGATCCCAGACTCCACAGCAGTAATCCATATGTGGAGGCACTAGAGTTTAGTAAGCTGTCTCCTTTGAATAATATACAGGGTGTCCAGGAATGAAAGCGTAATCCTACAACCGCAGGTAGGTCACATCATGTCATACTATATGACAAAACGGTTAGTGAAAGTCTCGCCATGTTTCGAGATACTGATTTTTTTAAATATTTTTTTTTTCGAAACACGTGACTTTGTTCAATTTATTCCATGCCATTTCTAAAAATTAAGACTTTTTGACCCCAGATTTTTTTTAAAAAATTATTCAAAGATATTTGAGTCATCTAAAACAACGTTATTTTTTTCTTAAAACGTTAAAAAAAAAACCTTATAAAAATCTTAAATGCTATAGTTACTTCATGCTTCTTTTGAAATGATTGTTTTATAGTAGTTCAATCTGCTAAACAGACCATAGTGCATGTAGTAAAAATGATGATAATGATTTTAAAAAATAATTATATGTTTTTTTTTACGTTTTAAGGAAAAAAACATGTTTTAGATGACTCAAATATCAATTTAAAAAAAGGGCGCGGATCAAAAGTCTTAATTTGTAGAAATAGGATAGAATAAGCTGTATAAAGTCACATGTTAAAAAAAAATAATAATAAAAAAAATCATTTGACATGTGGTGCTAAAGAAGAGTGCTGAAAGTTAAGTAGACAGACAAAGTGCGAAATGAACGAGTTTTGGTAATAATGGGCGAGGAAAGAAAGCTTACAGAAAGAAGAGATATGCTGGATTAGTTAATTTGTTAGTGGAGGGAACAGTCGAAGGTAAGAACTGTAGAGGAAGACAGAGATTAGAATATATGAAGCAGATAATTGAGGACGTGGGTTGTAAGGGATATGTAGAGATGAAGAGGTTAGGACAAGTTAGGAAGGGATGGAGGATTGCAATCAAACGGTCGAAAGACTGACGACAGCAAAAAAACTCTCGAAGATGCTGATACTTTTACTAAACTAAAATTTTGTCATATAGTAGGGCAAGATGTGTGCGGTTGCAGTGGGGAGTAGTGGTCGTGTTATTCGCTGTGCGTTCCTTTGGTTCCCCAGTGTGGTGTGTGTTGACGCCAGTTCACGGTCGGGTGGCTGGCCGCATCCACCTCGCCTCGCCCCGTGTAATACGGCCAATAACTCGTCGGAACCAGTTTGGCCGATCTGCAAACAGCCCGCCTGGTATCTGCGCGCTCATCTCCGCAATGTGCCATCGTATAACCAGCATCCGCGTTGAGACCACCGGCGACGGCGGGTTTGCTGCTGACTGCGGGTGTCCGACTAAACTCTGTGCGACTCCTCGAATACAATTCCCTACTCTCTGAAGCCCAAACTAGTGTACCTCCAATTAACACCGGAATTCAGGGCCGGCGTTAGAGGGGGTTAAGCGGGGCAAAAGTACCCGGGGCTCGGGCCACCAAAGGGGGGCCCCGCCGGCCTGGGTGCCTAAATAAATAGAAATCAAACACAAATTTCATAATCTGCACCAATAATTTTGAACATTTTTGTATTAAAATGTTCTGAATTTATCCAAAAATACAAAAGTGAAAAGACAAAATATTTTCTGAGCGGAAGGGGGGAAGGGAGGGGGCCTAAGATCGTTTACCCGGGGCCCGAGAATCCTAGCGCCGGCCCTGCCGGAATTGTCTTACATACTACACAGCTGGCAAACAAAAGTTAAGCACCCGGATAAAGCTTGCGGACCTCTGTGCTAGGATACTATTGTAAACAGTACAGGTAGGGTCGACTCGTTCGATATTACTCGCGGAATGAACGTCAGCCTAAAGCAGGGGTGGCCAACCCGCGGCCTGCGGGCCTCATGCGGCCCGCGGGCCTCATGCGGCCCGCCTTGAATATTTTTCCGGCCCGCGAGATTCATCACACTTTTACAAAATATATTCATTTTATAATGTCCAAATTAGTGACAGTCAATGTATAAAAAATACATTATTTGTGCATCCATATATACAAAAATTATCTATCGAAATTATAATGAATCATAGGTAACACAATAATAATAACTCATTATGTTTCAATTTTTCACTCCAAAAAAGTGTCTATTGTAGTCTAAATCTAATATGGAGATATATGATTTTATATGCGGCACGCGGAGTTATGAAGCATTTCCATAGCAGCCCGGAAGAACATTTTTTTTTTTGCCTGTGGCTTTACGCCTTGTCGGCGTCGAAGTCATTCGAGGCGGGAAAGGAACGTGGACAATGAACGGGAAGGAACTCGGCCGTGGCCTTTTTCAGGGAAGCATCCCGGCATTCGCCTGGAGTGATTTGGGGAAACCATGCAAAAACCCAAATCTGGATGCCCGGACGGGGATTCGAACCGGCGCCCCCCCCCCGAATGCAAGGCTACAGGGTTAACCGCTCACCCACCACGCTCGATGGAACCTCTGGTCTTCGCAGTCAGCTAGAGAATGCCTGTGCTGGTAGCGGCCGGTGTCTGTCCGATTGACCACCTCTCAACGACTGGGAGCGCAGAGAGAAAGTGAGGCTGGTTGATATGCGACGGTAAGTTACCCGCAGCCCGCGGAGAAGAAATTCCCAGCCGGCTGTGTGGTGGGCGTACGGCAGGTGTAGAAAGCAGACGGCGCGGCGGGTAGTGGAGCGTGGACCTTAATTACGCCGCAGATCGCAATCTGCGCCGAATATGCTAATCCGGGCTCTCTCCACTGGCTCGTTCCATTGTTCGCTCCACTTCGTTCCTTCCTTCGATTGATGTTACTGCAGGACTGCTTCCAGTTTTGCCACCATCCAACGAACGGTCTGGTGCGGTTACCAAACGGAGCGTGTTGGATGAGCAGTAGCGGTCCGGTCTCGCATTCGGGAGGACGCGGCTTCGAATGCCCGTGGGACCATCCAGATTTCGGTTTTCCATGGTTTCCCGAGGAATAACGCTAGGGAACACAGAGACGTTTCTTTAGTTCGCCATGACAGACTTGCTTTCTTTTCATTGTCCTCAGCCCTTACCGCTTCTAATAACCTCAACGAGGCGTTAAAGCCATACGCAATATATATATATATATATATGTATATAGTGTATTATATATATATATATAACATGCAGTTACCAGTTAGGGAGCGTGCATAAACCACGTGGCTCCATTTTGGCCTCCTGTGAAACCCCTCCCCCCCTCGTAGCCCTGCGTGGATTTTGCTTCTACCCCCCTCCCCCCCCCCCCCACGTAGCACGTAGCTTTTTTCCCTTTTGATTCCAGAAGACATTTTGCACTGTTTTCTCTTGTCAGACTATTGTAAATTACATACGGAGATAATTAAATGAGGGAAATAAATATTCACATGCTGTTGTGACTTATATTCCTCATTGTAACTGTGAATAATGTTATGAAAGGAAAGCTACGTGGCCTGGCTCGGAACCCCCACGTAGCCTAGCGTAGCCTTCCAGCCAACCCCTCCCCCCCCCCCCTGGACCGAGCCACGTAGTTTGTGCACGTTGGACTACTATAAGGATTCGCGATCTTTATTCCGGAAGCCCTGAGAAACGAAGGTTACTTGCGACAATACGAAACTCGTCCCTTAAGTTAGTGGCCTGAAACTTGTCTATAAGTAAATGTCGCGGTCCATTTATCAACATACTCACCTGCCACATCAGCACACTCACTCCAGACACTGTGACATTTATGTCTGACGTTTCGTAGAGTAGTTTAATTTTTTCTCCTGGCTCAATAAATAATTAAATTTGTATTTATAGTGTGTGTTTAATAATGTTCCGATTACAATTAACATAAATAATTGTAATAAGTTGTAAATAGAGTTCCACAGATTGTATCATGTGTAGTATCAGGGGTAGTTTAGTGTTTTTGTATTAAGTAATAACTTTTCACCCTGACGAAGACAGCTGTCGGGCGGGGGTTGTTGATTTTTTTATATGCAGCGCAGGGTGAGGCAGTCTGGCTCGACGGCTTGTGCCGAGAGAGGTGCTGTACGCTACGAGAGAATGTAGCGAAATGTAATAGTAGTGTCATTGAATAAAAGTAATTTAAAAAATCAATAATATCTCTATCGCAACATTTGTTTGATATAATCTTTCTAATTTCTGAGCTGACGTCTTGCAAGTGTACAAAAGAGGAGAATGTGGGCCGACCTCTAGATTACATGCCGAAAGCAGCTCGCGACACGCGTCAAAGTATTTCCCAAGAGTGCCAACAAATCTGCTTGTATCGTAAATTTGCAGTTGTAAACCTCATATCGATGATTGTGATGCCTTAAATACTCGCACTAATAAGCATCCAACTTACGAGATCAGTACAAAATGTATCCAGCCTTTTTTTATGTGGACGAAAAAGATGTAGGTATATCAACTGCGCTAACTGATATAACGGGCCTTTCGATGCATGCCTAAATATCTTTTTTTTTTTTTACTTACCGCTTTACGCCTCGTCGACGGCTAAGGTCATTAGATGCGGGATGGGACTGGTGACAAGGAACGGGAAGGAATTCTGCCATGGCCTTTTTGAAGGAAGCATCCCGGCATTCGCCTGGAGTGATTTCGGAAACCATGGAAAACCCAAATCTGGATGCCCTGATGGGGATTCGAACCGCCGTTCTCCCGAATGCGAGGCGAGAACGCTAACCGTTACACCGCCACGCTCGGTATGTAGAAAGTGTGTACACTGGTCGCGAAGGTCCGACATTTGACAGTTCTGGAGATTGTGGTTGTGATCAGCGTTGGCTCCGACTGAGGATTTATAGTGGTATCCGAATTTGTGGCCAAGCCGCTTTCACCGGAGCGACGACAACTCCGTCCTGCGGTCGCACGGGACATACTTTCCTGACGGAATTCCCCAGGTTCAGCTGTCAGGACCCCGCGTGATTTCTGGTTGTCCCCAGAGCTGAAGACAACTCTGAATGAATCCGGTTTTCTGACCCATGAGGAGCCAATGCGATGTATCAACTGCGCACCATCTCAAAATACGTTCTTCAGGATTTCTCCCAACAGTGGAGGAACTAAGTGTTCTAATGCTCTGTCTACTCTCGTCTCTTAATGAGCTCTTTTTAATGAGAATATTTTGATTTTTGAGTTTAACTTATTTAATTAATTACTATGAAAATGATTCCAAGGGTGCCATTCCAAAAGAGGAAAATTAAGGAAACAGAGTTCTGCCTTACATTTGAATGTTAGAATGAGGAATTTATTTAAAACCATCGCATTTTTATTCTAGCATAAACAATTGAAACACATTTAAATATGAAGTTTTACAAAATTGACACACATGATTATGTATGCATGGATTCTGGAGTTCTGTACCAGAAGGACGTACATTCGTTTGTCAATAATTCAACAAGTTGCACGGCTAGCTCACTGAAGTCAAATATATGTTTGGAGACCCAATTAGCAATTTTCACTGCTGTCAGGGTCGTACTGGGCTTTTAAATCACTATGGCAGCGAAATGTCAACACTTTTCAGTCAGAAGGGGTGGTACATTACCATGTGAAGTACTCACTGTTGCTGCAGCATCCACATATTCAAAAATTAGACTTTTCGCCGCAAACAGCACTGCGCAGCCCCTGCCACCGTTCTGCCCAATGTCCACTCTAGCGGCTCTCTCCTCCCCCTCCACCAACTGTGACCACCCTGTGTCGGCCTGGGCATTCCAAGGCCGCACTATTGTCTGCTCGGGCCAGACGACTATGCGGCGCCAAACTGGAATCCCTTCGTCACCGAATTCGACCGGTGTAGTCATGGTCACCCAATGCAAATTTTTGTATTTCAAACGTTTCTTCTAATAAAACATGTGTTGACTTTTTGAGATCACCACAGTGTGTGCAATCACAAGAGACTTACTTTAGACAGGATTAAGTGTCTCCTCCAGTCAGGTACATAGCTCTTTCCCCGGCTCAGTAATCTATACTTTTGGTAAAAAAAAGGGACCATCCAGAAATTACGTCACACGAATTTCATGATTTTTGGTCCCCTCCGCCCTCCCATGTCACAGGTTGTCAGATTTGTGGGACCCCCCCCCCCTCCCCATGTGTGAAGTCACATATTTTGCAATTTTAAATTTATAAATTAAAATAGCACTTCCAAAATGATTTATGTATTTCTAGTAAAAAAATCATATTAACAATAAATCAAACATTTAAGAAAATATAAAAAAACATAAAAAATCGGATTAATGATACAAAATTGAGTCATCATGTGTCCATGGATTTTGAACCCATTCTTTGATACTGTCTATTATTGGCATAATAGTAACTTCATTCTTAATTTCGATAGTGTTGGGAACATTCGATGTGCCAACATCATCTTCATCCAATCATAAAGCATCGTCATCGTTTAATAAGCAACGAATCTTCATGATGGGGAAAACCTCTAATTGCCTCTTATGTAATTGCTTATGTTGGTTAGTTGCTTTGTATGATGAAAAATATAGTCCACAGATTCCACATGATCGTTTAAATAAGTATGCCTCGACACAGGGGCAATACGAGCCAAAAAGTGATACAAATTATGCATGTGATGTCACAAAGTTTATGACACGTCCCCCATCCCCCTTGTCACACTTCGTTGACCTCCCTTACCTCCCTCAAGGTGTGACGTAATCTATGGATCGCCCCAAACCTCGAGTGTGTTGACCGTGTCCGGGCGTAGGCGATTGTCACGGGACTTGATTACTCCTCCATGGGAACTTCTGGAAACGCAAACTGGATTGGTTTCCCGTTGCCTTGCCCAGTGTGACGGTGTTGTAAGTATATATGACTGTCTTAGTATGCTTCTTCAGTGTAGAGTGTTCTTTGCTTTGTGAGTGAAAGATGAAAGAAGGGAGGGGGTAAAACCCGGTGCCGGCCATTCAGACTGAAAGATACCTGTCGTACCGCCAGCCTTAACGTCCCCATCAGATAGATGAATTATACGACATCCCACTCACACTTCTCACAGACGACCCTCTATCTGTACTGAGCATATTAGCAGATGGTTCCCTTCTCCCTCTTCTTATCTTTCCTCTGATCTTGCTTAATTACTTTTTACGCTTTTAATTACAGTACTCTTTCTCGCTTTGAATGAAGAGTACTATTGCTGCAAATGACAATAATACGTAAATCCGCTTAATTCCATTTGTTCAATAACTTCTTGCAAATCAAATAAGAAACACAGAAATCTTCACTAAGTACAGTACTTTTGATAAAACCATTTCTTCGAATCTACTAACATACACTCACTGTGTCCATTCATGCAGGAGGAGTCGTGCTCAGTCCCGACAAGCCTGTCTACGCCACACTGTTACTCCCGCGTGCTTTCCGCCGCATACTCTTCCAAGACTGTCAGTACTGTGCGGAAGCCTCTATCGCGCCGCAAGAATGATTTCCCGAGCTCCAGAAAAAAATACTACATACTTGAAACAATAATACAGGAAAACTTTTATTTTTAAAAGGAAGTTTAACGGCGATGCCAGCTAAGAGGCAGCTATCTGTTGAAGTAACTGTTCACAGATACGGAAGGCATATATATATATGCGACGTTCGTATAAACTTACATGTTGCTGTCTGTTTATTTACAACGATTAAATGCATAAATTCATGTAACAGGAGAATCTCTGAAGTTTCCCCATATATTCTCAGTTACTACAACCAGGTCACAACATAACCTAATAATTTTTTAACACAAGATAACAAACACGAAAATTTACGAAAAACTCTGAGAAAGTTTACCCGAAACGTAAGAAATCACCAAATGTGTCAAAATAATAATAATAATTTTAATTTAATTGCAATGGAGCACAGGCTCCGGTGGCAATTTCCCTACGCCCCCATCTTCCCCCTATCCTACACCCACCTACATTTGCCCTCTACAAATTTTATCTTTAAATTCTTTAATCATTTTCGGTAAATTATTCATCATTTCTCTTGGTAACTCATTCCAATCCCTGACACCCTTACCTAAAAAGAGAATCTTCCCACATCCCTGTGCCTGAAATCGAGTACCAGCTTATGGTCATGGTCATCTTTTCCCTTCCATATACTATTTTTCATACCTACTCCTATATCGTTCCATGCCTCATCGCCAGTATACGCCCTGTACACTCCCATGACCCTCCTCATCCCCCTCCTGTCTTGCAATTAATCCCATTTCAGCTCCTTTATCATATCCGTCACTGATTTCATTCTGCGATAATTGAAATTGTGCTTTCCTTTAAACTTTTTCATAACAATAAAAGTTTCGGTCATTTTTGACTGGCTTTTTGGAGGTAATTTTTAATTAGTACAAAAAAGGAGTGCAGAGATAGCAAAACATTATGATACCAGGCAGAGATTCAATGTTTATTTTCTCGCTGCCAGTCTGCATTAATAATTGTGTATTCTGTTTGCCTCCCATTACTAGTGATGATTAGATACGAGTAAGTACTCGATACTTTTTTTCGATACCGAGTACTTCTCGTTTTCGAATTACTTCATTCGATACTTACTCGGTATCGGAAGAAAAACTACTTGTATCGAATCGAAAGTATCGAAACGCACTCGGTGTTAAATTCTAAAAGCATCATCCCTGCTGCGCCCCTCAGTCGCACTTGCCAAATTAAGTTGGCAGCACTGAAAATCAAACATAATCAGTCTTAGAATAGGAAACTGCCACAGACAATCTAAGCTCAAAGAGTTTGTTTTAGGTCCCTATTTCATTGTAATAAAGTCGTACTTGGCGCGCATTTCGCTATGCCTGGCCAGTGGTCGCTCCCGCGCGGCTCCACATAAAAACTAAAATGTTAATGAACAACTAAGTAGCCCCTGTGAATCGGCTGCTTCAGCTAACGTTTCACAGGAATATGACTTCTGGGAACATCACAAACAGCTGGCGTATGGCCACAAAAAGAAAACGCACCGTAGTGACAAAGTCTCTCTCTACTTGTCAAACACTGTGATGTCTCTAAAAAGCAATCCATTTACAGAATGGGAAGAAATGAAACTTATATTTCCTTGTCTGTATAAATACGCACAACAGTATCTTATTGTTATAGCAACGATAGTATCGAGTGAATGTTTGTTTTCAAAGGCAGGTAAAACGATGACAAGCAAAAGAAACAAGCTGTCCCCAAAATATTTGGAACAATTGCTTCTTTGGGAAACCTTCCAGAAGCGGACTTTTTTGTTTAAAAGTGTTAAAATTATAATAAATAAATACTTAAATATAAGACCAAACCTTCAAAGTTTGATTACAATGTGTGCTTTATTATAATTTTAATAAATCAATAAAAAATGTTTACTGAGTGTTATTTGATTTTATTACATTAGGCAAATAAATATTTTAGCAAAATGTCACGTATATTCCTACATTTCGACATTAATTTAAAAAAAGTGTCGATATTAGTAAGTATCGATACTTTTACAGTACTCGTATAAGTATCGTAAGACAATTTGAGTACTACTCGTTTGAGTAGGTATCGATACTTTGATGGTATCGATGCATCACTACCCATTGCCTGTTGTGGAGGAAGTAGTGATAAAACGAAAGGCAGAGCGGTATTATTCTAAGCAGAAGGGCATTTGTAGATTTTTGTTTTGTTTTTTAGCTTACGAGCTATTTATCGGTATGCACATAATAAATTTAACTAGCCACGCACGCTGCACTAGTATGGGTATATTTTTAATTGCTGGAAGATTGCTCGCAGTGGAACGGCGCTTGTTCACTGTGAAGGGTATTGACCTTAATACGGCAGAGGCGCAATAATTTTAGTGGTTGTCAGTAGACACTGCGTCCCAGTTTGCTTTGGCTAACGAGGCTGCGCGGAGTTCTAATAAACACATTTTACTGCCGACCCTGAATATATGACCCCGCTCACAACTAACAGCTGAGTTAGTCTTCTAAAATAAATTGCTTACAGGCAATTAGCTGCCAGGGTGATTAATTAGTAAAAGTCTTAAGAGTATATAAACCAAGACGGGGAGCGTATAGCACAAATACAGCTGTAATTCCAGCGAAAAAAAAAAAATGGTGGTTGCGAATCGTTTGTCATTAACTTTTACAGGAAGAAGTGTTAGGTTCATACCGAGCGTGGTGGTTGAGTGGTTGCAGGAGACATTTTGTACTGTTTTCTGTTGTCTGACTATCGTAAATTACATACGGAGATAATTAAATAACGGAAATAAATATTCACAGGCTGTTGATTGTTCTGTAACTCATTTTAACTGTGACAAATAATACGAAGGAAAAGATACTTGGCGTGACTCGGAAACCGCAAACACCCCCCCCCCCTCACCCCCCACGTATCCCAACGTAGCTTTCCAGCCATCCCCTTCACCCCCCCCCCCTTAGATCAAACTACGTGGTTTATGGACGCACCCTAATCTAAAAGAAATAGGTTCTTGTGTTCTCCCTCTGAATCCTCCATAACTACTTTTACCCTATCGTGATTTTTTTTAAATATATATTTTATGTTAAGGTCAGTGAGAACTAAAGTAGTGCACAATTACAAATTTCTAAGTTGGAGGGTTCAGATATTATGATGTGACAGAGAGTGAGTGAATTTATGAGCCTTCCATTTGTCACTCCGAATGCTCGGAGCTCTAATAAGACAACGTGTTTAACCGAGCGTGGTGGCGTAACGGCTAGCGTTCTGGCCTCGCATTAGGGAGGACGGCGGTTCGAATCCCCGTCCGGGCATCCAGATTTGGGTTTTCCATGGTTTCCCCAAAATCACTCCAGGTGAATGCCGGGATGCTTCCTTCAAAAGGCCATGACCGAATTCCTTCCCATTCCTTGCCCCCCATCCTTTCCCGTCTCTAAAGACCTAGTTGTTGAGAGACGTTAAGCAGTTTAAAAACAAACAACAACAACGTGTTTGTATACCAGTGACTGAGAAGACATGTTACTACGAGAGCAGATCTATGCTTCTAGCGAAGCTCGCAGGTTTCGACTTTTTCTCATAATTGGAGCCATATAACTGTATTATTTGTGTGTTGTATTGGTTCCGTTGTTCGCAGTTTGGTACCGGCAAGTGTAGTGCTGGTTGGAGGCTGCTGTGCATTAACAAGTCATGGGGTCGGAGATTTCGGCACTCGTCGCGTGCGTGTAGCCTACTCCGGGGACGCGCTGCGCGTCTTGAAAATTTCAGGCGGCCAGAGCAGACCAGCTGCGCCGTTTCTCTTTTTTGCTTTTTGTCTTAGGAATTGTGCTGTCTCTCGAATGGTTTGACGCAATCCTCCATCCCTTCCTATCGCGTACTAAACTTTTCATCTCATCGTACCCCTTGCAAACCACGTCCTCAAATCATCTGCTTCATGTACAGTGCTGCCATTTCTACGGATTTATCCGTAGGTCTACGGATTTTTATAAAAAGTAAAGATTTTCGAATATTGTTAAAATATCTGCGGATTTTTGCTATTTTTTACTATTTGTTGATTTTTCCTTGTATTGGTGTTTTGTTAAACTTTGAAGCGTATATTGTTAATACGTTACAGAATTGTCAATAATTGTTAATCGTTTCCTTGCGACCGCTCGTGTGAACCAACGATTGAAATAAACCTCATATTTTGTTTGGTTATGGATTTTATAGATCTTAAAAGACCGTAATACAGAACGACCGGCGCAGTGTTCCTTGGCACGGCCTACAAAGCAATGCCTTCCGAGAAGGATTAACCAATATGCGAGAGTCAAAGTGTGGAAATAAAAAGTATTCTTAATTTTGATTCTCTCTTGAATAATTATTGTTTTAGTCTTTTAGTTAGCGAATCTCCGGATTTTTGTACCAAATCTACGGAAATTTTAGTGGCCATCTACGAATATTTAAAGCCAAATGTCTGGCAACACAGTTCATGTATTCTATAAACCTCTGTCTTCCTCTGCAGTCCTTACCTTCGACTGTTCCCTCCACTAACAAGTTAACCAATCCTGCGTGTTTCAAAATCTGACCTTCCATCCTATCTCTTTTTTTTTTCTGTAAGACTCTTCCATAAACTTCTTTCCTCGCCCATCATTTCCAAAATTCGTTCGTTTCGGATTTTATCCGTCCACTTAATTTTCAGCATCCATTCCCTAGAGAGGGAAAAAAATAAAAAATAAACTGGAATGATGCAATCTGTATGCAATATTATTAAAGTTTGTGTAACAGTCCGCTAGATCAGAGCAGCAGTCCTCGATCAAAGAACTACATTTCTAATTTCAGATTCAGCAGCGTTCAATGTAACAACTTGGCAGTGGGATTTGGTTGTTGTTAAGGCAGTGACGGGGCCTTATCCCAGCCAGACTTTGGGTACGGGATACCACCTGTTTTGCTGTCGTCAGTCTTTTGACTGGTTTGATGCAGTCCTCGATCCCTTCCTATCTTGCGCTAACGACTTCATCTCAACAGACCCGTTACAACCCACGTCGTCAATTATCTGCTTCATATATTCTAATCTCTGTGTTCCTCTGTAGTTCTTACCTTCGACTGTTCCCTCCAATAACAAGTTAACCAATCCTGTATGTATCAAAATATGACCTACCATCCCGTCTCTTCTTTCTGTAAGACTCTTTCACAAACTACTTTATTTACCCACCATTTCCAAAACTCGTCCATTTCGTAGTTTATCTGGAAAGTATATAAAAGGTAGAAATCAAAATAAAAAAATATACGTGAGGCTGCGTACGAATATACTTCGAATAGAAGGAAGTAAATAAGAGAGTGCGACGCAGCAGAACCGACGCCTCACAAGCTCTTGTCGATTTGTGTGTGTGTTTTTGTTAGTTATATATATATATATATATATATATATTTATTCACTATAGATCTTCTTGCTAATGTGCATTAATTTAAGAGCTAAGTGTGCACGCCGTATCTGATATCCGGTGACTGGAGGGTGTGATCCATTCTTAGTAAATGTCCCGGAATGGTTTTCAGTTACCTTCCTCCGTGCGAAAATGTTCGTGTGTGTTTCTGTAGCCGCGGATATTTTTTTTTTTTTTTTTTTTTTTTTTTTTACATATGGCTTTATGCCTCTGCGACGTCGAGGTCATTAAAGGCGGGAAAGGACTCGGGAGAAGGAACTGGAGGAATTCGGCCATGGCCATTTCGAAGGAAGCATCCCATCATTCACCTGGAGTGATTTGGTGAAAGCATGGAAAAGTCAAATCTGGATGCCCGGACGGGGATTCCAACCCGCGTTTTCCCACTTGCGAGGCCAGAGCGTTAACCGTTCACACTCCATGCTCGGTCCGTGGATAACTGTGGTGTCGTGTGTTTTTTTGTTTTGTTGCGTTTGTGAGATAAAAGAAAGGGGAAGGTGAATCCCGATGCCGGTCAATTCACGCCTACTCTTCCGAAAGACAACGAGGTTGCCGCAGGCTTAACGTCCCCAAGCGACGGACCAACCACCGACTAACAGCGTCTAATGTTCTGTGTCTCTGCGGAGAGGTTTGGGGTTTACGCCAGGACCTTGGTGCACAGTGTGGCGACTGAACTGGGCGCCGCCGCCTCTGCTACCTGCGCCTCTGCCCGTGGTGATGGCGGGCGTGTCGGGGACGCCGCCGGAAGGAAGTGCCCGGCTCAGCGGACACGCTGCTTCCGCCCGACACACGCCACGAGCTCCAGCTCTGGCTGCCTGTCGGTTTACTTCCATAAATTATTCCGCTTACGCGCTGCTTTAAACCATGTTTTACTTCCAACGTTTCGGCGCCCAACCTGGTGCCTTCATCAGGGCTGTTTAGAGTTCATGTATCCCTTCTGACGACTGGTCGCACCAAGCATTATGGAGCGTACATGAACTACGTAGCTCCATTTTGGCCTCTTGTTGACCCCCCTCCTTCTCCCTTCCCCCCCCCCCCACGTAGCCTGCAATAGTTGTAGCCTCTACCCTCTTTCCCCCCCCTCCTCCACCCCCGCGTAGCATGTAGCATTTTCCCCCTATTGATTCCAAAAGACATTTTGCACTGTTTTCTCTTGTCAAAGTATCGTAAATTACATACGGAATAATTAAATGACTAAAATAAATATTCACATGCTGTTGCTTGTTCTGTTCTTGTGACAAATAATAGGTATGAGCAAAACGCTACATTGTTTGGCTCAGACCACTCCCCCCTCTTCCTGCGAAGCTTTCTACTCAAATTCCCCCCCCCCCTCCCCTGACCGGTTACCCATGGTTTCCTCAAATCAAAACAGGCGAATGCCGGGATGCTTCCTTTAAAAGGCCATGGCCGAATACCTTCCCGTTCCTTGTCGCGAGTTTCATTCCGCCTCTAATGATCTCGACGTCTACGAGGAGTAAAGCCATAAATAAAAAAGTAATTTATGGACGCTCCTTTAGTGCAGTGCCATGACATAAAAATCAAAAAATCTCGCACCCCTGTCTTTTGAATGAGTTTTCATAAAACCTTTTCGGTTGCATTATTGAAAGCTTAAACACAAACCTTTACCCATCAAAATTTGCCGCTTTTAATTACTACAATTAATTAGACTATTAAATAAAGAAATGAAAAAAAAATAAGAAAAAAATTTTGCAGTAAAGATTTTCTTTTTCTATACAATATATGATATTTGTATAGTAGTTTTAATCTTAATTTATAATTGTACAGGTAAAAATAACAAATTTACATTCAAATAATTGATAATTTAAAATTGATGATAAGGCAAATTGCTCAAAACCGTATACCTTTTGGACCAAAGATAGCAAAGAATAGATAAACTGTATGTACATAATTAATAAAACAAGACGAATTTTTTTAAAAAATTTAAAAATTATTATTTTACCACATAAAAATCGATAATTTTTCAATCAATTATCTAAATTGTCGTCGGCGTCATTAATTTGGATGATAGGTGGAGGATTAATACAGCCATTGCCATTGCATCATAAGCAAGCTACAATGCAATTTAATCAACTTTTCCTGCAGCCACGAGATGCTTCAAATCGTGTTCTGCTTGCAAAAATGTCATTTTCAGTCCATTTTATGGAGATGGTAGCCAAGTCATTGTTTCTGGTGTCAGTATTCCGCATTCATACAATAAGAGGGAAAAAAATTTACAGGTGAGACCACGATACGCCTAGGGCACACCAATAGATCTGTCCATAAACCACGTAGCTTCATTTTGGCCTCCTGTTAACCATCCCCCCCCCCACGAAGCCCGACGTGGCTTTTGTCTCTAACCTCCCCCCCTCCCTCTTTCCACGTAGCAATTAGCTTTTTCCCCTATTGATTCCAGAAGACATTTTGTACTGTTTTCTCTTGTTAAACTATCCTAAATTACATAATTAAATGACGGAAATAAATATTCACATGTTGTTGTGTGTTCTGTACCTCATTCTTACTGTGACAAATAATATGAATGAATACGTGGCCTGGCTCTGAAACCCCTCCCACGTAGCCCAGCGTAGCTTTCCAGCCAAACCCTCCCCCCCCTCCTAGAACGATCCACGTAGTTTATGGATGCTCCCCTTATCAGATGAACGTGAACAGTTTATCACTACAACCCTTAGGCATCCACATATTACGCACATGTTCCGATGTACACAGTCCTTGCGGGTGTTGCAAATTTTGTTTTTTCGCTAGTGTATTTCTCTTCAGAGCCATGTTTAAATTTGCAGGTATACTTTTTTGAAGTGTCAAAAGCTGCACCTGGAGTAGGTGCCAAAGATGATAGTTTAACGCTACTTTTTTTTTTTTTTTTTAGCGGTTGCTGTTATGGAAGAGTTGTATCTTAGGGTATTAAGATCTTTTATTTTTTGAGGGACAGTGAATGTAACACCAGCGTCAAAAATATCACTGGCTTTTTCGCATTCATTTTCAGAAAATGCTGCACCATCTTGCAAATCCGGGCGTTTCTCATTATTATTGCAAACACTAAATGCGCAATAAGAAATATACACACATTTAAGATAAACAAACACCGGAAATATTTTTTTCTGAAATTCTCAAAAGACAGTTATCGTGTATAGCCTAGCTATGTAGTCGCAACGTGTGCTAATCTGTTGCGCGCAACGCCGTACATCTGTTGTCCCTTCTGTATCCCTTGCCCTACTTACCTTTATTCCTGAGATCCCTTGTGTCCCCAAAAACAGGTTGTCCTATGTAAAATCTAACTTTTCAAGTTTATGATAGAAAATGAATGAAAACTCCGAAAACTTAATGATTAATTACTTGAATAATTAAATAAACAAAAGCGGTAATAATAAACGGGCAAACATTTTAGTATTTAGTGTTAAAAGCACATTCGAAAGGTTTTAGAAAAATCTGTTCATAAGAACCGGGTTCCGAGGTATAAACATGACGGCACTCCACTATATACGAGTATGTTTCAGCTGTTCCAGAGTTAATGAAATTTTTGAAAAAAAAATTCGAAAATTTAATTAAAAATACTTGCGTCTATATTTTGACGGGAAATCCGGCAGATTCTTAGTCTGCTATCAATAATTATACATGAAAATAGCATTTCAATCAAATAACAGATGGACATAGAAATCGTGCAGCTGGATCTTGGACTATAAGCTGGACAGAAGACCAGTTGTGGTCTCTACGTGTGAAAGAGGCAGTAGAAATTTTCAAGAATACCAACAACACCAACGAAGATAGCGGCCTTTTACTCTCCGAAGCTTGGCGCTCGTTGCTATATCAACATAAACAGTTTCTCTGATGAAGGCTGTAGCATTGCAGCCGAAAGCTAAGATTATGAAATAAACAACGTGGCATACCCCGAAAATCTATTAATCATCAACCTTATGTTATTTTAATATCATTAAATTACTGTCAGATTTTCACTGTAGGAATAATTACTCACCTGTCATATTTTCCTATCGGCCTTAACTGCTGTGTGTATTTTGAAACCAGCAAGATCGCGTCATTGAAATGAGTGCCTGATTTTGCGGAAATGTTTGAGCTGATTTATACCGTCATTATTTGTTCGTCTGATTGTTCTCGCGTCTCGCCTATGCTAGTGATGGCGAACGCTTACTGATCTGCGTGCCATTTTTTCTAAAGAAATGTTGAATGAATGCATGACGTGCCATCAAACAATCATGACTTTGTAATTAATGGGAAAAGAAATAAAACTAAATACTAACACATATTTGTAACCAGAATATAATTTTTTTATACTAAGCAATAATAAGATCAACAGTTTTGTGTATATCTAAGTAGATGAAAAACAGAGCAGCTTCTGTTGTTGCAAATTACATTCCAAATAACTTATATTGGGTTCATACTTTTAGCAGCATGCAGGCTGAAGTGGAGTCATCTGACAAACTGTTTCGAAGTGAATCCTTAATATTGCTACGAGTGCACCTGAAGAGGCGACGAATATTTATGTCGCCGACATTTTGTGTATAAATAATAGTATTACTCGATTTGTTTCCCGAGAAACATTCATAAATAAACAACGCCGAAAAAAACCTGCGTTCATTTATGATGTTACTCTGGTTCGCTTTTTTGACAAAGAGATTTGTGATTTGTTTCATAATTCTGTTTTATAGACGATGTTCTACATATTACTATTCCAGAACATAAAGCCCACCGCTTCATCACCTTTGTTAACGATGTCATATTTCTCAGTCCGCCAAGGTTGAAATTTTTTATTACACTTTGTAAGGTGACAAGGTCCCTTACATTATTTTTTGATGAATATGTTTGTTAAAATTAAATATTATTCTTGCTTTGTTGATACAAATGTGTTAAAGTTGTGTGTAAAATAAAAGCTACGTGAATATTGGAGTGCCGGAATACCTATGAACATTGGCTGTCTAAGACAATGAAAATTTTTGCACAAAAAGAAAAAAGAATTAAAAAAAAATGAAATTTCTGGCGAGGGAGCAGGCTAGAATGTAGCTATAGAGAGCTTGTGGTGGTATAAAACGGAACGTAGGGGCCGGTTATTCTGTAGTGTAATGTAAAGAAGTGTATTCTATACCAAGTGTTTAGTAATAAAATTGCTTTAGAGTGATTTCAAATGATCCTGTAGTGATATATGTATTATTTTGTTCTGAGCTGTGAAATAATATAATGTGCCGACTTCAACTTGACGACCGGCATATTATACATCAAGAAGAGCTGTAGTAAAGTGCTCGTACCAGCAAAAAAATAAAGCAGGTAGCTTACAATTTATCTTGTACAATAGTTGTACATATAACTCAAACGTAGGCAAGCAGCTGTCTTAAATAAATTATTTTTAAAAATCCAAGACCTAAGTGTAATTGGTAAAAGCAATCAACGACGTCAACAAAAACCAAACAAGTGAATAAGTTAACTTGGCGCCCCTCTCGCCGCCTGCGCTCGGTCACTCAGTCCTCTAGACCAGATACTCCCGCGTAGTCCACCTCTTTTGCGCAATCTGTAGTAGTTCACGACAAATTTTGTTGCTATGATCTTAAATTATGTAGACGAAAAAATAAATTACTTATATCAGTTAGGTTCCTATTTAGTTAATGCCGTGCCCAAAGTATTTGGTCGCGTGCCATCACCGGCACGCGTGCCATTGGTTCGCCTATGCACTTGTCAGGGTTGATAAGCTGCGTGGTGTCGATTGAGACTACTGTTGGCACTGAGCCAGTGCATACGGGTCGATGCCTGCATACACTGCAGCCTGCGTTAAAGGGGAACAATCTGCACTGCATCCAACTCACACCGTGCGCTTGTTGCTTAGCCTTTGTTATCTTCTTTAGTACCTCTCAACCTACTGCCTATACTGGGCTGTATGTACTACAGTAAACTATCCGTTTCAAATGTGTATTTCGATTAAACGTGTTTATTCTTAAAAGTTGTTGTTGTTTTTTTTTTCGAGATTGACACCGATATATCTACAGATCCGATCCTGTTCCAATTCAGTGGATCTAGGTACAGACTAAACGTCTCCATTTCTCTGTGTGTCCATCCCCTTCTCATTATCCCCTCCACATCTCCTTTTAATCTCGCTTCTAATGGCATCCATCCATTCGTCTCCAA
>JARYHS010009018.1:0-30998 GCA_031002005.1 Vandiemenella viatica | reverse complement strand
ACGAGTTAGCAAATGCTACGTGCCCCGCGCCTTCTGGGGGGCCCCGCCCCCAGGGCCGGCGCTAGGAATTTTAGGCCCGGGGTAAAATGGGCGACCTTTTTTTTTTTAGCTCTTCAAACTGGCCGGGCGACAATGGGCGGATTCATGGTGTCATGGCGTGAGGGCCCCTACAGGCGGGCCCGGGTACTTTTGACCTGCTTACCCCCCCCCCCCCCCCCCCCCCCCAACGCCGGCCCTACCCTCCCCGTCTAGCGGGAGTCTCCCCGTCAGGCGACCTCTATTACTGCCCCGGATGGTGAAAACCAAGGACCCCCTTCTTCACATTTGCTACGGGCCCCGCGCTGTTTTAATCCGGCCCTGGATTGGAGTCACTGTCGTTCACCAGCAATACGAACTAAAATTCTCTGGCCTTCATGTCCGGGAGATTAGGTAAGATAAAGTCATTTTATATCCGACGTAAACAGCGAATAGTCGCGGGAGGTTCAAATTTTTAATATTTTGTTTGAAAATAAGTATTTATATATATATATAAAAAATACATTCGTTTATAATTGAAACAGGTGTATTCAAAATTCAATATTAATTCAACTTTTTAATTATTTTGTATTTATTTTATTGTTTTAAGTGACTTTTTATTTCGTTTAAAACTTTATTTCAGCATTCAGGAATCTCGATCGCTTGGTGTGGCATGAGAAGGCTTTGATAGTGGAGCGTTGTCTAAAAACAGTTTAGTCGCTGTCTTCCCGTTCATATGCGTCTGTGAACAATCAGTATAGTATTTTTAAATATATCTCTAATGCGCGCTTTGGTGATCTTAATCATGCTTTATTGTCTGTTTCATCTTAATATGCAGGCCTACTCTTTTAGATCGTTATTAAAACTTTGGAGTTTGTAATTCCGCGTGCGTTTGCTGAGGGTATCTGGTTGCAATAACTCAACTACAATCGATCATCAGTCGAAAACTTGAAGGTGCGAGCAACACTTCCTAACTCTTCAGTATGTTATCTTCCTATATTTTTACTATCATTACACTATCCAATATTTTGCATTAAAAGGTTTAGTAATTTAATAATAATTAATCGATATATTTATATACTAGCATTTACCCATTGCTTCGCACACGCGGGTTTTGGCGTTTATAGGAATACTCTGTGCTTTTTTAGTTTAGTATCAAATATTAACTTGGAGAAGCAAAAAATATAGATTTCATTTAAAGATTTTCTTTTCTTTTAGTTACTACCTTAGATTCAGTTTTCATACCATAGTTCGAAAATTTTTGTTATACTTATATTTTAACACATTATAATATGTGAAAAATAAGAAATTAAAGCTACACGAAACATTATTGCTAACGGTCCAATAAGGACGTACCCAGAAGCAGTTGTCCTCTTGGTCAGAAATTTTAGACTCATTATTTCCGGAGGATAGAAACTGCCTATTAATGCCTAATACAAATGTACCTTAGACATAAAGGCGACACGAAAGTTATCATATGCGATAGTTTTGACAGTACATTCAACGGCCATTTGTAAAAATATCTTCACCGCCAATGATAGCATTTACAACATCGAATCTAAAATTGCTGGCCAGTTTTCATATGCCATATATGTATAGTAGTACATTCTCATGCCGTAGGTAATAATTTTTTGCTTATAACTTCTACGCATCCACCCGAACTTCTAGCCACCTTTCTTCATTATATCTCAAAATCGAAATGGTTAGATTGAAATACGGCCTGAACCAGAAAAAAATATATCGCCATTGCCACACAGAAATATAGGGTGGTCCCGAATTCATGGTACAAACTTTAATGGTAGGTACAGGACATTGTAACAATGATTTATTGTATAGGAATGTATGGTCGCAAGTGACGCGGTGTGGCGTAAACAGAGGAAATAACAGCCGAAAGAAAAAACAAAGCTTTTATTGAAAGCGTTGTTGACAAGTGTCATGATTACATTAAGTGTTAAAAATTGCGTCTACCAGTAGAGATACATGCTTGACAGCGTCGGTGGAGCGATTGGCGTACACGTTCAAAGATGCCTGGTATTTCACGCACACCTGCAGCAGCTACGGATATGCGAGCAACGAGATCATCATCTGAGTCAACTGGAGTCTCATAAACAAGATGCTTTAGATGTCCCCATAGAAAGTAATCGATGCTCGATAAATCGGGAGATCGGGGTGGCCAAGGCTCTACCAGCATTGCTACCAACCGATCACTCCATTTCTCTTTCCTTTTATTTCCCCTGTTTGCGCCTCACCGCGTCATTTGCGACCATACATTCCTATACAGTAAATCATTGTTACAATGTCCTGTACCTACCATTAAAGTTTGCACCATGAATTTGGGACCACCCTGTATAGGCTGGACATGCACAGCGGTTGGTTTGTTTTGGTGATTACACTTCATCACCAACATTGCATTCATTAAAGCAGCTTATTAATTATCAACAATAATTTAATGCCTCATGCCTTTTGTTTCAAGAGAATTCTTGTTCAGGCTGCATTTCGACCTAACCACAAACAATACTGATATTGCCACTTCAAAATCAAACGATGCATATACACCTCAACGCATGAAATGCATCGCTAAATACATTTTTTATAATGACAGGATTTCAGGATTCAAAGCACGCCCAGCATAAATTATAAGAATTAATTTCAAAACATAACTTCAATTTGAACTGCAAGAGTACTAAAACACGCGGTATTATTAAAAACGTTGCCAAAGGCACAAGGAACTATACATAAAGGGTGTCTCAGAATGTTTTTCGTTTTTGATTTGACCAATATGCGCCAACCGCAGGACTCAAATGCTTGGCCGGCTTGTTAAGTTTAGTAGCCATGAATCTTTTCACGGGATTACAGAGCGCGTTTTGCGTGAGAGCGTTTTATAAAAACAACGATTCCTACACTGTTGTTCGTCGTCTCTACAGGACACATTTTAATTTAAAAAGCTTAAGACATGTGCCAAGTGCCAATTTAATTACGCATTAGGTGTGCAAGTTTGAAGAGACTGGGAATACAATGCCGGACAAATCGTCTGGGCGTAAAAGGACATCAAGAACGAGCATGAACGTCGATCGCGTTCGAGAGTCTGTTATAGACGACCCACGACAGTCATTGAGATTGCGCGCAGCTTCTCTTAATTTGAACAAATCTACGGTTCATCACATTATTTCGAAAGATTTACATTTTCACCCCTATAAAATTGTTACTGTTCAAGAAATGAAGCCTGATGATCCTGATAAACGAGTCTAATTCTGCAGGACAATGAAAAACCGTTTTAGGAGTTTCAATAACATCTGGTTCTCCGACGAATCGAATTTTCACATCAACGGTCATGTGAATAAACAAAATTGCAGATACTGGGCTTCCGAGAATCCGTTAGAACTGCATCAGACGCCCTTGCACTCGCCAAAAGTTGTTGTTTGGGCTGCCATATCAAGTCAAGGAATTATCGGTCCTTATTTTTTTGAGGATGACCGAGGTCGAACTCAGACCGTTAATTCTGACCGATATTGCCAAATGATCCGGACTTTTTTTGCTACAGAAATGCAAAACCAGAAGGGCTACAACCGCAACACCTTTTTCCAGCAAGATGGAGCCACTTCTCATGTACAAATGACTCATTAGCTGGTCTTCGCGATTTATTCCCTGGAAGAGTGATAAGTCGCCGAGGAGACATCAATTGGCCACCGAGGATCCCTGATTTAACGCCTGCTAATTTAGTCCTATGGGGCTACCTAAAAAGCAAAGTTTACAATCCATTGCCACCCAACCTGAATGTTTTGAAGCAAAGAATAACTGAAGAAATCAACTCTATTCCAAGATCGATGCTCCAGCGAGTTATTGAAAATTTTAGGTCCAGGTTAAATGAGTGTGATCAAATGAATGGTGCGCATTTGCAAACGGTTGTTTTTCATAAATAAACTTCAAGAGTAGTGGCTATACAGCGGTCGGCGCCATCAAAGGGATTCTAGGGGTCAGGGCGCGTGACCTAATTACCATAAATCATCAACACCTGTCATCAAGCTGTCAACAAGGCCATTAATCACCGGGACCACCCACGTCGCGCAGGTGTTCGCCTGGAGGGGGAGTGAGCCCACTTGTGGCCAGTTTTTTCCCCCTCCCCCCTCCCCGCCGCGCACGTGCCACATAGGTGTGCGCCTGTGCCACGTGCCACTTCTTATGGACAGCGGGTCGACGCCAACTTGTGGTCAGTTTGTGGTCATTCCCGCGCCCGCCCCCGTCGCAGCGGACGCAGGTGTGCGCTCTGCCACGTGCCACTTCTTATGGACAGCGGGTCGACGCCAACTTGTGGGCAGTTTGTGGTCATTCCCGCCCCCGCCCCCGTCGCAGCGGACGCAGGTGTGCGCTCTGCCACGTGCCACGTTGTTACGGGTCATAAATGGGAATAATATGCAAATAGAGGATTATTATTTTTTTTCTACGCGTTCATGGTACTAAACCTCAATTACATGGTCTTACGCTCGAAATACAGTACAATATCCACTTTTTATTTTTATTTTAGGGTCCTGGCTTCGGTATTTTAGGGCAAGTATTACATTCTTAATTTGTACTAGTGGTGTGACGTATCGTTTAATATCTATATTTTCTCACTATTCTAATGCCGTTTATTTCAATTAAATCGGAGTACTGGTTCAGAAGATACGTATTCTAACGTTTTTAGCTGAGTACCGCGGTGGAGGTGGAGGTGGAGCGGAAGCTATTAGTCAGCCGCGATACGCCGCCGCGCCGACCCCGCGCAGGCGGCAGCGTCCCCCGCAGACGGATAGCAGAGAGAGGGAAAAAAACACCCTCTAAGAAACACGATTCCTTACGCCAGACGTTTTAAAAATCGCTTTGTCAGTCTAATTCATATGTATACCATATGGAGTGTACTGTCCGCTGTCCCCGATCACATTTTTTCGAACTGTTATAAACTTTACGTTACTAATAATCAATTGTTTTGTACATGTGTTTATGATTAGCTGTTTACAATTATAGTACCCTACCGATAGAAATTCTATGATAATCAGATTTTTGCCGATTCCACTTACAGAAGTGAATAGCACGGTTAGTTTTCATACTTATAGAATATTCGATTGCAGAGATTTCAAGAGTCAGAAGACTTGATGAACCCGAATGATAGCAAAGTAAACCACTAAAACGATTTTTTTTTTTTTGAAAAGTTTTTTTTTACTGATATTAATGTGTATTCTTTCGTATTAGATTTTCTGCTACAAGCAAAATGAACTCTTGTGAATGATTCCACTAACTAAAGTGATGCTTGACAGGCATACTATCCTTAGTTTCCCCTTGCGAAATGTCTGATCTAACAGTTCAGCTGAGACATTTAGGGTGACAAAATCCGTAATGGGGAGATAAACACGCAGGCTCTTCCATGATGGCTGCCCTGATAATGCTCTCAATCAGTTTTACTCTATCATCTACGTGGAATGGCTGTATCAAAATACAAGTTTCACAAAAAATTAATGCAAAACACTTTATTAGAGAGCTTGCATAAGACGAAAATAAATTACCTCCCTTACAATAATCCTCAACTGTCGATAGGAATGCAAACTCTAGATAAAAAAAGTGCAACGCACCTCATTAATGAAAGTTACTACATTAAAATTCTCCACACATTGACAGGGAAACATCTTTGGGACATTGATGTGCCAAGGCTGTGAAACATTACCGAGTTGTTCGTACGGTGCTGGCAGAGTAAGCGCACGGATGCTCGAGTCTTGCGATTTGAATGTCTGCAAAAACGTGGAGTTCTTCGTGATAAATTTATAAACTTTCTGAAACAAATCACTGCCACAATTTTTTAAATTATGCAAGTATGCTGTACACACTACAAGGCATAGACACATAGAGCATCATAGTACACCAAGATACATAAAAAGTACTATACAATTCAGCATTCTTCTGCAGCACCACATTTCAAATGCTTCGATTTTCCTTCTTTCCGGTATTCCTAAAGTCCATGTTTCGCTACCATAAAGTGCTGTGCTCCACACATAGAGTATTAAAAAGTCTTTTCTAATTCCCAGATCAATTTTTGAAACTTTTTCTCGGTTGTAATTTTTCTTCCTACCGTAAGTAACAGAATTCACTTACTTCTCAAATTGTATTCGATCCTATTTTTTTTTATTTATATATATTTAATCTACTAGTATAGGTATCATTTCTGCTACATTTCGTCGAACGTGGTGTTGAACCGGCTAACGTTCTGTCCTCACATTCGAGAGGACAGCGGTTTGAATCCCTCTCCGGGCATCCAGAATTCGGTTTTCCATGGTTTCCTCAAATCACTCCAGGCGAATGCAGGGATGCTTCCTTCAAAAGGCCAGGGATAGACTACAACCTTGCCTCACGCCGTTTTTAACTGATGCTTGTCTTTGCGTGTCACTCGTTTGATTTTATCTTATGTATATATTATTATATTGGACTTGTTACTTCTTTCCTCACCAATCATTTCCAAAGCTCATTCATTTCTTACTTTGTCTCTGCACTTAATTTTTCAGCATTCTTCTGCAGCACCACATTTCAAATGCTTCAATTTTCCTTCTTTCCGGTATTCCTAAAGTCCATGTTTCGCTACCATAAAGTGCTGTGCTCCACGAATATCGATTTAAGGTATCAACGAAACAGCTGATTTCAGTTATACGTCTCACAAATTGTACATTAGCATAGGCTATTACGTTTTATACCGGTAAATACTATATTACTAAAAAATATGATCACACGATCAGATACAGGAGTTAAATGAATTCGGTATTGGGGACTTAGTGCATGCCTATTGTTTCTGAGTGGGGTGTCTGTATTATACGAGGTGGGAGGCACCTGCTGCTGCAACTCATCATTGAAGGGAAATGTGTCACTCCCCACGTATTTCCTTAAAAAAAGGTGTTAAAAAAATGATTAAAATACCTTAAGCCACAAAATTCCATAAATATAGTAGAAGTTGGAAAAAATTTATTTCATTTCACTTCACGAAAAAGTCACGATTTACATCTGCCTGCATTACACAGCAAAGTGGCATCTTTATGAAGTGTATTCATCACTGAAATGGACTAAAGAAAAGCGTGATATCTGTGTAAATTGCGTGTTCGGCTGATAAGGCAGTCTCCGGGAAGAAGAAGAAAAAGAATGATAACTGGACAGATGTGTGCATCACAGAGCTCAATGTTATCGAATGCCTAGCCATCAGTAGACACACGAGCCGTCATAACTTGCGTTATATTAGGGTAAGTTCAGGTCAGCTGCGCTGGATAAATTGTTGCATTGTGTTAACAATTGAGCTTGGTGTTACAGCCAATTGCACTGTTTGACCAAAGTCGCAAGTGCTGTGGATATGATGTTTGTTAGACCGCACACCTAGCCATGGCCATCGCCAAGTCTGTTTCAAGGAAAAAAATAACCAGTTTATGTTGAAATAATAACTTTCTCAGCCTTTTTTCAGTCTTCAGTATCGAAGTCTCTTGTGAATGATTCCACTAACTAAAGTGATGCTTGACAGGCAAACTATCCTTAGTTTCCCCTTGCGAAATGTCTGATCAGACAGTTCAGCTGAGACATTTAGGGTGAAAAAATCCGTAATTGGGGAGATAAACACGCAGGCTCTTCCATGATGGCTGCCCTGATAATGCTCTCAATCAGTTTTACTCTATCATCTACGTGGAATGGCTGTATCAAAATACAAGTTTCACAAAAAAATTAATGGATAACACTTTATTAGAGAGCTTGCATAAGACGAAAATAAATTACCTCCCTTACAATAATCCTCAACTGTCGATAGGAATGCAAACTCTAGATAAAAAAAAGTGCAACGCACCTCATTAATGAAAGTTACTACATTAAAATTCTCCACACATTGACAGGGAAACATCTTTGGGACATTGATGTGCCAAGGCTGTGAAACATTACCGAGTTGTTCGTACGGTGCTGGCAGAGTAAGCGCACGGATGCTCGAGTCTTGCGATTAGAATGTCTGCAAAAACGTGGAGTTCTTCGTGATAAATTTATAAACTTTCTGAAACAAATCACTGCCACAATTTTTTTAAATTATGCAAGTATGCTGTACACACTACAAGGCATAGACACATAGAGCATCATAGTACACCAAGATACATAAAAATATTAAAACACACACCAAATGTACAACGAAGATACTGAATGCAAGTCACATATCGTTACATGCACGAAGGACCGACAATACCGTTAAAAACCACCAAGATTTCTGAGAGGCATTTCGTGTTTTTCTACGCCCATTAAATTTAAAGTACAGAATCAGAACATAACATACTTCTGAATCCGCTCGGAGCTCATATCGTATATTATCTGCACACTTTTTTAACATGATTCTAATGTATCACTTTTCAATTCTTTTGAAGAGTGCACCGGGCATCCTTCGAAGAGATATTTCCAAAATCAATGATCAGGATGAATCCTGCAAGACGCGCAGAAACCTCTCCGCAAATAACCTTACACACGCACACAGCAACGTAACATCTACACACATAGACCAAATCACGTCCTCAACAGAGTTAAAAAAAGGTTTCATCAAATATAGAAAAACTTAAGACAGAATATTTTTACCCACCTTCCATTAAAAAGTCCTTAGGTTAGGTTAGGTAGGTGAACTGTGCGTTGTTATATTGCATTAGACCACGGAAATAATTTGGGGTAGGGCTATAGTCACGTGCACTAGTTATCACAGTGTTGTTCTGATGACATCGTTGAGACTTGGAATTCCTAAGGTTCTCCACCATACCGAAGTGGCTTGGGCCCTTAAAAAACACGATCTCTTGGGTCAAGTGTTTTAAAATCGCATTTATTCATTCATACTGAAAATAGGCTTATAATAAAAAGTGCTGTACCAATTCTATCGTGTTAGGAAATATATGTGATGCATATTTTCCACACATACCACCTTTTCATCATGATAGTGTGCTCATGGGATTGAAACAACAAATATGAGCATCATAGCACTGAATGTATACCATCCAAGGCGCTAACAGAACGTATCAGGCACATTAACACACAAGACATAGCTAAAACCGCTATCATCAGTAAATTTACAAACCTACATAAATTTAACTAAACTCCGGTGAATATAGGATGTGTGACATTTTGGGGTAAGTAAGGTTAGTACACTATATCTTAACAATAACTCAGTTTTCTGTAGCTTGGCACATTGAGTATGACTAACTTAAATCTCGATCGGAGTGTTACAGTTATGCACACGATTTACTCAATATCGCTTGTGAAACGTATACTTCATCTAATGAAGGTAGGATAAGTTAGTGAAAGCTAGCAGTAATTGAGGTTATTGCAGGTGTATCATGCTAGGCAAGCCCAGCATGTTACGGAAGCGCGTGTGAAACTACAACTTTATGTAATGAGTGTGGGATACACTAGAGTTTAACCCCAGTTTCAGGTTAATCAACCATCACACCCTAGCAGTAATTGTTACGTGTTAGCTCAGTATTACGCGCGAGCGCGTAAAACTGACCTAACACAATGTAACAAGTTGGGTATGCTTAAGGTATCTTACCAACAATAACCTCAATTACTGCTAGGGTGTGATGGTTGATTAACCTGAAACTGGGGTTAAACTCTAGTGTATCCCACACTCATTACATAAAGTTGTAGTTTCACACGCGCTTCCGTAACATGCTGGGCTTGCCTAGCATGATACACCTGCAATAACCTCAATTACTGCTAGCTTTCACTAACTTATCCTACCTTCATTAGATGAAGTATACGTTTCACAGGCGATATTGAGTAAATCGTGTGCTTAACTGTAACACTCCGATCGAGATTTAAGTTAGTCATACTCAATGTGCCAAGCTACAGAAAACTGAGTTATTGTTAAGATATAGTGTACTAACCTAACTTACCCCAAAATGTCACACATCCTATATTCACCGGAGTTTAGTTAAATTTATGTAGGTTTGTAAATTTACTGATGATAGCGGTTTTAGCTATGTCTTGTGTGTTAATGTGCCTGATACGTTCTGTTAGCGCCTTGGATGGTATACATTCAGTGCTATGATGCTCATATTTGTTGTTTCAATCCCATGAGCACACTATCATGATGAAAAGGTGGTATGTGTGGAAAATATGCATCACATATATTTCCTAACACGATAGAATTGGTACAGCACTTTTTATTATAAGCCTATTTTCAGTATGAATGAATAAATGCGATTTTAAAACACTTGACCCAAGAGATCGTGTTTTTTAAGGGCCCAAGCCACTTCGGTATGGTGGAGAACCTTAGGAATTCCAAGTCTCAACGATGTCATCAGAACAACACTGTGATAACTAGTGCACGTGACTATAGCCCTACCCCAAATTATTTCCGTGGTCTAATGCAATATAACAACGCACAGTTCACCTACCTAACCTAACCTAAGGACTTTTTAATGGAAGGTGGGTAAAAATATTCTGTCTTAAGTTTTTCTATATTTGATGAAACCTTTTTTAACTCTGTTGAGGACGTGATTTGGTCTATGTGTGTAGATGTTACGTTGCTGTGTGCGTGTGTAAGGTTATTTGCGGAGAGGTTTCTGCGCGTCTTGCAGGATTCATCCTGATCATTGATTTTGGAAATATCTCTTCGAAGGATGCCCGGTGCACTCTTCAAAAAATTGAAAAGTGATACATTAGAATCATGTTAAAAAAGTGTGCAGATAATATACGATATGAGCTCCGAGCGGATTCAGAAGTATGTTATGTTCTGATTCTGTACTTTAAATTTAATGGGCGTAGAAAAACACGAAATGCCTCTCAGAAATCTTGGTGGTTTTTAACGGTATTGTCGGTCCTTCGTGCATGTAACGATATGTGACTTGCATTCAGTATCTTCGTTGTACATTTGGTGTGTGTTTTAATATTTTTATGTATCTTGGTGTACTATGATGCTCTATGTGTCTATGCCTTGTAGTGTGTACAGCATACTTGCATAATTTAAAAAATTGTGGCAGTGATTTGTTTCAGAAAGTTTATAAATTTATCACGAAGAACTCCACGTTTTTGCAGACATTCAAATCGCAAGACTCGAGCATCCGTGCGCTTACTCTGCCAGCACCGTACGAACAACTCGGTAATGTTTCACAGCCTTGGCACATCAATGTCCCAAAGATGTTTCCCTGTCAATGTGTGGAGAATTTTAATGTAGTAACTTTCATTAATGAGGTGCGTTGCACTTTTTTTTATCTAGAGTTTGCATTCCTATCGACAGTTGAGGAGTATTGTAAGGGAGGTAATTTATTTTCGTCTTATGCAAGCTCTCTAATAAAGTGTTATCCATTAATTTTTTTGTGAAACTTGTATTTTGATACAGCCATTCCACGTAGATGATAGAGTAAAACTGATTGAGAGCATTATCAGGGCAGCCATCATGGAAGAGCCTGCGTGTTTATCTCCCCAATTACGGATTTTTTCACCCTAAATGTCTCAGCTGAACTGTCTGATCAGACATTTCGCAAGGGGAAACTAAGGATAGTTTGCCTGTCAAGCATCACTTTAGTTAGTGGAATCATTCACAAGAGACTTCGATACTGAAGACTGAAAAAAGGCTGAGAAAGTTATTATTTCAACATAAACTGGTTATTTTTTTCCTTGAAACAGACTTGGCGATGGCCATGGCTAGGTGTGCGGTCTAACAAACATCATATCCACAGCACTTGCGACTTTGGTCAAACAGTGCAATTGGCTGTAACACCAAGCTCAATTGTTAACACAATGCAACAATTTATCCAGCGCAGCTGACCTGAACTTACCCTAATATAACGCAAGTTATGACGGCTCGTGTGTCTACTGATGGCTAGGCATTCGATAACATTGAGCTCTGTGATGCACACATCTGTCCAGTTATCATTCTTTTTCTTCTTCCCGGAGACTGCCTTATCAGCCGAACACGCAATTTACACAGATATCACGCTTTTCTTTAGTCCATTTCAGTGATGAATACACTTCATAAAGATGCCACTTTGCTGTGTAATGCAGGCAGATGTAAATCGTGACTTTTTCGTGAAGTGAAATGAAATAAATTTTTTCCAACTTCTACTATATTTATGGAATTTTTGTGGCTTAAGGTATTTTAATCATTTTTTTTAACACTTTTTTAAGGAAATACGTGGGGAGTGACACATTTCCCTTCAATGATGAGTTGCAGCAGCAGGTGCCTCCCACCTCGTATAATACAGACACCCCACTCAGAAACAATAGGCATGCACTAAGTCCCCAATACCGAATTCATTTAACTCCTGTATCTGATCGTGTGATCATATTTTCTTAGTAATATAGTATTTACCGGTATAAAACGTAATAGCCTATGCTAATGTACAATTTGTGAGACGTATAACTGAAATCAGCTGTTTCGTTGATACCTTAAATCGATATTCGTGGAGCACAGCACTTTATGGTAGCGAAACATGGACTTTAGGAATACCGGAAAGAAGGAAAATTGAAGCATTTGAAATGTGGTGCTGCAGAAGAATGCTGAAAATTAAGTGCAGAGACAAAGTAAGAAATGAATGAGCTTTGGAAATGATTGGTGAGGAAAGAAGTAACAAGTCCAATATAATAAGATAAAATCAAACGAGTGACACGCAAAGACAAGCATCAGTTAAAAACGGCGTGAGGCAAGGTTGTAGTCTATCCCTGGCCTTTTGAAGGAAGCATCCCTGCATTCGCCTGGAGTGATTTGAGGAAACCATGGAAAACCGAATTCTGGATGCCCGGAGAGGGATTCAAACCGCTGTCCTCTCGAATGTGAGGACAGAACGTTAGCCGGTTCAACACCACGTTCGACGAAATGTAGCAGAAATGATACCTATACTAGTAGATTAAATATATATAAATAAAAAAAAATAGGATCGAATACAATTTGAGAAGTAAGTGAATTCTGTTACTTACGGTAGGAAGAAAAATTACAACCGAGAAAAAGTTTCAAAAATTGATCTGGGAATTAGAAAAGACTTTTTAATACTCTATGTGTGGAGCACAGCACTTTATGGTAGCGAAACATGGACTTTAGGAATACCGGAAAGAAGGAAAATCGAAGCATTTGAAATGTGGTGCTGCAGAAGAATGCTGAATTGTATAGTACTTTTTATGTATCTTGGTGTACTATGATGCTCTATGTGTCTATGCCTTGTAGTGTGTACAGCATACTTGCATAATTTAAAAAATTGTGGCAGTGATTTGTTTCAGAAAGTTTATAAATTTATCACGAAGAACTCCACGTTTTTGCAGACATTCAAATCGCAAGACTCGAGCATCCGTGCGCTTACTCTGCCAGCACCGTACGAACAACTCGGTAATGTTTCACAGCCTTGGCACATCAATGTCCCAAAGATGTTTCCCTGTCAATGTGTGGAGAATTTTAATGTAGTAACTTTCATTAATGAGGTGCGTTGCACTTTTTTTATCTAGAGTTTGCATTCCTATCGATAGTTGAGGATTATTGTAATGGAGGTAATTTATTTTCGTCTTATGCAAGCTCTCTAATAAAGTGTTATCCATTAATTTTTTGTGAAACTTGTATTTTGATACAGCCATTCCACGTAGATGATAGAGTAAAACTGATTGAGAGCATTATCAGGGCAGCCATCTTGGAAGAGCCTGCGTGTTTATCTCCCCAATTACGGATTTTGTCACCCTAAATGTCTCAGCTGAACTGTTAGATCAGACATTTCGCAAGGGGAAACTAAGGATAGTATGCCTGTCAAGCATCACTTTAGTTAGTGGAACCATTCACAAGAGTTTATTTTGCTTGTAGCAGAAAATCTAATACGAAAGAATACACATTAATATCAGTAAAAAAAACTTTTCAAAAAAAAAATCGATTTAGTATTTTACTTTGCTATCATTCGGGTTCATCAAGTCTTCGGACTCTTGAAATCTCTGCAATTGAATATTCTATAAGTATGAAAACTAACCGTGCTATTCACTTCTGTAAGTGGAATCGGCAAAAATCTGATTATCATAGAATTTCTATCGGTAGGGTACTATAATTGTAAACAGCTAATTATAAACACATGTACAAAAAATTGATTATTAGTAACGTAAAGTTTATAACAGTTCGAAAAAATGTGATCGGGGACAGCGGACAGTACACTCCATATGGTATACATATGAATTAGACTGACAAAGCGATTTTTAAAACGTCTGGCGTAAGGAATCGTGTTTCTTAGAGGGTGTTTTTTTCCCTCTCTCTGCTATCCGTCTGCGGGGGACGCTGCCGCCTGCGCGGGGTCGGCGCGGCGGCGTATCGCGGCTGACTAATAGCTTCCGCTCCACCTCCACCTCCACCGCGGTACTCAGCTAAAAACGTTAGAATACGTATCTTCTGAACCAGTACTCCGATTTAATTGAAATAAACGGCATTAGAATAGTGAGAAAATGTAGATATTAAACGATACGTCACACCACTAGTACAAATTAAGAATGTAATACTTGCCCTAAAATACCAAAGCCAGGACCCTAAAATAAAAAGAAAAAGTGGATATTGTACTGTATTTCGAGCGTAAGACCATGTAATTGAGGTTTAGTACCATGAACGCGTAGAAAAAATAAATAATAATCCTCCATTTGCATATTATTCCCATTTATGACCCGTAACAACGTGGCACGTGGTCAGGCGCACACCTGCGTCCGCTGCGACGGGGGTGGGGGCGGGGGCGGGAATGACCACAAACTGCCCACAAGTTGGCGTCGACCCGCTGTCATAAGAAGTGGCACGTGGCAGGTGCACACCTGCGTCCGCTGCGACGGGGGCGGGGGCGGGGGCGGGAATGACCACAAACTGACCACAAGTTGGCGTCGACCCGCTGTCCATAAGAAGTGGCACGTGGCCAGGCGCACACCTACGTGGCACGTGCGCGGCGGGGAGGGGGGAGGGGGAAAAAACTGGCCACAAGTGGGCTCACTCCCCCTCCAGGCGAACACCTGCGCGACGTGGGTGGTCCCGGTGATTAATGGCCTTGTTGACAGCTTGATGACAGGTGTTGATGATTTATGGTAATTAGGTTACGCGCCCTGACCCCTAGAATCCCTTTGATGGCGCCGACCGGTGTATAGCCACTACTTTCAAGAATTGCTGTTTAAATTAACATTAAATAAAACGAGATTTAATTGATATTTTATTTTTAATTAACATCTAAAAACGAATAACATTCTGAGACACCCTATTTAACTGATTTTTACTTGCGATATCTCGAGAACTACCACTGAACCAGCGGCGTAGCTACCATAGGGCTAGGTGGTATAGTGCCCCGGGGCCCCCACGCTCATGGGACCCCCACGCTCAGGGGGCCCCCGAACGCAGAATAGGTAGCCCAAGCTCAAACCGTGGGGCCCCAAGCGCAGCTCAGAGGTCCCCATGGACCTTCAGGGGATATCGGCGACCTTTTTTTTTTTTAGCTCTGAGGGCCTTGTGAACCTAGTGCTACTGCTCAGGGGACCCCAAACTCAAACTCATCTCAGAAGGCCTCCAAGCTCTGCTCAAGGGGCCCCCACCAGCAATTAGTCAAAGCTAAAAAAAAGGTCGCCGAATCTGGCCTGAGGGGCCAAAATATTTTTTTTTGCACCGGGGCCCTTGTTAATCTAGCTACGCCATTGCGCTAAACGATATAATTGTTTATCACTATCAAATTGCGGCGATACGATACAGTGAAACCCTGTATTATCTATATTAAGCACAAAATTACTTACCATAAATATTACACTTCTGTTACTCTTATTGAAGACTTAATATATTATGTAGTGGTTTGAGTAACGATGTCCTTTTAATTATGATCATCAAAATACATGAAACTGGGAATATATGGCCAAAGACAAATGAAATATAAATAATCCAGAGATCAGTATATTCGTCTGTGGTCAAACGCTTCAAATGCGTCATTTTTTACAGTTAATGAAGTATTAGTAATGATTATTACATCTGATTCAGGTATTCCATTTATTTACTATATTCAAGGAAACCGAAAACTAAATATTCGAAGTCAAAATATTAAACGGAATTCTAAGTTAAGTAATGTGATTTTTTTTCTAGAGTTTTTGAGCAAGGAGTTAACGTCTCAATTACAGTGTGATCCTTATCTCTTAATTTTATGTCTAGAAATATATTTAATTATTTCCTCCATCCCTCGGTTCGTATAAGTCATTAGCTATTTCCGCAGATTTTGATACGGACCATTAGCTCTAAAAATTTGAAAACCGCCGCCGTGAGCATCAGTCATCGAATTTCTTGTGTGTTTAATCTAAAGTGTGTTAGTTAGACTTTGTTTTTATCTTTGAATTTTCTGTGTAGGCAGTGAGTCAGCAGTCGAGCAACCGCCGCCGTGAGCAGCAGTCATCGGCTTTCCTGTGTGTTTAATCTAAAGTGTGTTAGTTAGACTTTGTTTTTATCTTTGAAATTTCTGAGAGTCAGCAGTAGTCAGTTGAGCCTCAGCGACCGTAGCCGACATTTGTGTGTGATTTGTATTTTACTGGTTTTTGTGTTATCTTTGAATATTTCCTTTTTAGGTAATGATCCAGTGAGTTGAGCCTCTGCGTCTGTAGCAGCAGTAACCGAATTGTTGTGTGATCTGAAATTTCCTTGTTTCGTATTATCTTAAATATTTCCTGTTTAGGTAGTGATCCATTTAGTTGAGCTGTAGCAGCTGTCTGATTTTTCTGATTAATTTGTTTGTGACTGTGTTTGGTTGTTTGTGGGACATGGTTTGCGCAATGTGTTACAGTAGACGTCAGGCTCTCGAAGAGATTCGTACTACGATGGCATCTCTTCAGGCACAGGTGTGGAGCATGTTAGATGACGAACGGCAGTGCGTCGAAGAATTACCGGAGGCTACTGATGTAGAACCGGCAGGTGAAGGAATGTCAGGTATCTGTTGCAGGGAACGACTGGCACCGGGTGGATGAGAGAAAGGCATCAAAATTCCAAAATAACCGACGGGAAAAGGATATCTTGCCCCTAAGTAATGCGTTTTCAGTTTTGCAGGAGGTTGAAGATCTTAGTGCGAATGGCCCAGAAGCACAGCAGGGAAGATTTACTCGCAGACACCGAGTGATGCCAGGGAAAGGATTACTTATCATTGGAAGCTCCAACGTCCGACGTCTAGAGAAACCCCTACGAGACCTAGCTGAGAAGAATGGTGCAGACCCTCGTACTAACGTTCATTCTGTGTGTCTTCCAGGAGCAACCGTGCCACGAGTCATGGAGGCTATACCAAAAGCGATTAGAGAATCGAACTGCCGCCAGTTGAGGGTAGCGGCGCACGTCGGAACTAACGACTCGTGTCATGTTTCTGTTTCAGATATAGTAAAATCTATGGACAAGTTGGGCCACAAGGCGTATGAATCAGCGCGTGAGAATTCGGTAAAGTTGCAGTTTTCCATCTGTAGTGTCGTGCCGCGCATCGATTGTGGGGAAGCCGTATGGTGGAAGATTTATAATTTGAATTGTAGTCTACAGGAGCTGTGTCGCAGAAACAACTGGGGCTTCGTCGATCTTCGACCGATGATAGCTGCCAGCTGGGACGCATTTGACAGGTCGGGCGTCCACTACACACCGAGAATGGCGATCAAGGTGGCTGCTAAAATATGGAACCGTCTTGATGTGAATTATTTTTTAGGAACACCGTGAGGCCCGAGGATCCCTCAGTTCAACGAAGAAGACGCGTCGTTAATCTAGATCTTGGTTCTGGAAGTGACGGCGTGAATAAATCGAAATTTACAGCTCCAAATACTTCACCCGTTTCCTTTCGGAGTGCAAATAGTAAAAATGCGAATTTAGACTCTACAGATACAGATATTAAACCGCTAAGGATAATGGTTCTTAATTGTCGGAGTATTAGAGGGAAAGTAGCCGATTTCCACGCTGCAGTTGCAACTAACGATGTTGATATAATACTAGGAACCGAGAGCTGGTTGACGCCAGAGGTAGAATCTAGCGAAGTATTTGCTCCTCAATTCAATGTTTTTCGGAAAGACAGAACTACCTCAATGGGCGGAGGTGTGTTCGTGGCTGTTAATAAAACCATCAATTGCTCCGTAGTAAATGAAACGGAGAATTGTTGCGAGTTAATATGGGTGAAGGTAAAAATTGGCAGAAGTTTAAAGTTCATAATAGGATCATTTTACCGACCTCCGGACTCTGGATTAGATAACGCGGAATATTTTAGACAGTCACTTAGTAGTATTTCTCAGAAGTTTCAGGGACATACATTGATCATGGGAGGTGATTTTAATATACCCTCTGTTAACTGGGACACATTTACGTTCAGGTCAGGCGGAAGAGATAGGTTAATAACCGAAACGTTCCTGGAATCATTCGCGGAAAATTCTCTTGAACAGATGGTCGAAGAGCCAACGCGGAGCGTCAAAGATTCCTCGTCCATTTTGGATCTTTTTCTTACTAACAATCCGGATATTGTAGATAAAGTTTGTATAGAAGACGGTATAAGTGATCACAAGGCGATTGTGGTAACTTTAAAATCTAGGCTGAATTTGAAGCATGATAAAGACAAACTCGTATATTGTTTCGATAAAGCAAATGATGCGTTTATGGTCGATCATTTGGCGAAAAATTTTGAAACGTACACGCTTAATACAAATGTTGAGGAACTTTGGTTTAATTTAAAAGAAATAATATGGACCGGCTTAAATCAATTTGTTCCCAAGAAGTTTATTAAGGTTAGTAAGAACTTCCCGTGGTTCAACAGGGAAGTGAAACGTTTGCTCAGGAAGCAAAGGCGTTTACATGCGACGGTAAAGAAATCGGGGGACTCATCTGATCGCGCTAAATTAGTCCACTTGCGAGCGGACGTGCGTAAGGCAATGCGTGATGCGTTTAAAGAATTCCAAACCAGAAATTTATCCGAAGATCTAATTACTAATCCAAAAAAGTTCTGGTCATATGTTAAATTAATAAGAGGCTCTCGTAAGGTCATGCCGTCGTTGATTAATGAAAATGGGGAATTATCAGAAACTAGCGTCGAGAAAGCAGAAATTTTGAATAATGTATTTAAAAAAGCTTTCACAACAGAAAACTCGGAGGAGATTCCGATATTTAACAATCGAACCAACAAAATTATGAATGATCTCGTTCTCGATGTCGAGGGAATAACTAAACTGCTTATGAATGTAAATCCCAATAAGGCTCCAGGACCAGACGGTATTCCTACAAGATTCTACTCTAGGTACGCAAAGGAAATTGCGCCGTATTTGATGAAATTATATACCGCCTCCTTGGATCAAGGAAAAATACCAGCCGAATGGAAGACCGCCATCGTAAGTCCAGTGTTCAAAAGTGGGAATGTTAATGATCCTCAAAATTATAGGCCGATCTCGTTAACCTCAATATTTTGCAGGATTTTAGAACACATCATCTATTCAAATGTCATGCGGTTTTTGGATGAAGATGAGCTTTTAAACCCAAATCAACATGGATTCAGAAAAACCGATGCTGCGAAACACAACTTGCCCTCTTAATTCACGACTTGAGCCGTATTATAGATGAGCAATCCCAGGTTGATTTAGTTTTATTAGACTTCAAAAAAGCTTTCGACACTGTGCCTCACAGTAGGTTACTTAGGAAACTTCGCGGTTACGGTATATCTAGACAAATATGTGATTGGGTTGCAGACTTTTTGAAGGACAGAACACAGTGTGTAGTTCTCGACGGTGAGCGTTCATCACTTGCCGAAGTGAGGTCCGGGGTTCCCCAAGGAAGCGTGATAGGGCCTCTGTTGTTTCTCATATACATTAATGATTTGTGCGATATAATAAGGGGAATGAAAAGATTATTTGCCGATGATGCTATTATTTATCGTGAAATCACAACCCAGGACGACTGCGCTTTGTTACAAGACGATATTATGAAAATAATTGCGTGGTGTAAAGATTGGCAGTTGGAGTTAAACGCTAAAAAGTGCCAAGTCATGCGTGTAAGTAAAAAGGTGAAACCATTTAGCTTTGAATATACAATTAATGGCACTGTCCTTAGAACGGTAGATTCCGCTAAATACCTAGGGGTAACAATTCGTAATAATTTGTCGTGGAATGAGCATATCGAGAATGTAATTGGGAAAGCAAATCGTATGCTTCGATTTCTAGGTCGTAATTTAAAAACAATGCACTCCGGAAGTTAAATCGATTGCGTACAAGTCACTAGTGAGGCCTCACTTGGAATATTGTTGCTCTGTATGGGGTCCCCATCAAAAGGGATTAATGGAGGCATTAGAGATGGTCCAAAGAAGAGCCGCCCGATTCGTGACAGGTATATATAGTTGGAGGGAAAGCGTAAGTGCCATGTTGAAGGAGTTAGGTTGGGAAGACCTGGAGCACCGAAGGCGTTAGCTCTCGACGGAAGCTAATTGAAAAATTCTCGACTGACGTATTTCGGAATGACAGCAAACAAATATTGCTACCAGCAACATTCATATCTCGGAATGACCGCGAAAATAAGATAAGAGAAATCAGGGCCAGAACTGATTCATTTCTCTACTCATTTTTTCCACGAGCGATTAGGGAATGGAATAGAATGGATTTACCGGGCGAGTAAACACAAAATCGGACAGGAGTAGCTTCCGATAAAGCACTCCGGCCATCCTGATCTGGGTTTTCCATGGTTTCCCTAGATCGCTCCAGGCGAATGCTGGGATGGTTCCTCACAATAGCCCATGGGCGCCACCTGCCATATCCCGTATATCCCTTCCAAACCATTACCTTTCCTGATAGGTGCAATGCACCCTCCGCCAAACACTTTTAGTGAATCGCGGAGTAATAGTAATAGTAATAGTAATACTGCGGTGGTTTTTGCGGGGCTCCCGTTCAAATAAAGAGACATACGTAGCTTGCTTAAAGATTTATAATAGTACGCACCACAGTTATAGCCTAGGGACCCACAGATCCTAAATGCGGCACTGGCTCGAAAATCGAAACTTCTGCGCCACATGTTAATAAATTTACTGTATTGCAATCTGAAGTTAACTAGTCATTTTTTTACATTCTTCTGACAATGGACCGCTCTTATGCGTAGCTGATCGCGGAAATGAGGAACATTGTCCTTTTATCGTTTTGATAAAAAAAAAGCGTTTCCTTCATTTGCTCAAGCCATGACATTATCTCAACAACTATATGCACTTTCTACAAAATGACTGCAGTAACAATGCATTCTTTCAAATTATCAAACTTATCAGGCGTATCATGAAAGCGACTCGACACGCCAAAAATTTAGACGGAGCTATGATATAACTATAATAGTAAGCCATTCCACTCTGTGGCGTTCGACTGGATGACAGAGAAAACAACATGGTTTGCTTATTTTGTTACTATACCCTGATGGTTTTTGCCTGATTGCTTTTCGTGTTGTGAAAATTTTATTGCTCTTTGTACTTTTAAATTATGAAAATTGTTCCAGGTGAAAGATCCTGGAACATAACACAATACTTTCATTTTTCATAGCTCCTATAATACAGACTGACTCTGTAAAATGAGGAAAGGGTTCAACATACGAGGTCCGTTCCAAAAGTATCCAACCTTCCTTCATATTTCCCCGCCGGTATTGTTTTGCGTCATCCTGTGCCATCCTTCGAAGTAGTCCCCATTTGATCAAAGAATACGCTCCCAACGGCCATTCCAATTTTGGAAGCAGCCCTGGAACTCGTTTTTGGTATAGCCTCTATAGCGTTCGTCATATTAGTTTCGAGTGTTTCTTTGTCGTCGAATCGGTGTCCCTTGAGTGGCATTTTTAATCTTGGGAACAACCAAAATTCGCAGGGAGCTCTACGTCAGGACTGTATGGAGGCTGACCGAGGACGGAGCTGTACGACTCTGTGCTTTGTCAAACATTGCTTGACCAAAGCTGATGCCGTATTTTTCTAATGGCATCACAAAATCCTTTCATTACTTCAAGATAATATTCTTTGTTGATCTCTGACCTTTATGAGCATATTCGTGGTGCACAACACCTTAAAATAATAATAATAAAAATCAGCAACGACTTGTCATTGTTGCGAATTTCGCGCTTTTTTCGGTCGTGGCTCCGATGACAGCTTCCACTTAGAAGATTGTAGTTTTGTTTCGAAACCATAACCATAAATCCACGATTCATCACCAGTTATAATTTTTTTAAGAAGCCTTTCATCATTATTGATCAATTCCAAACTGTCCTGATTTCAAGGCGAAGGTTTTTCTGTTCCATCGTTAGCAATTTCTGAATGAATTTGGCACACACGCGAACAATTTGCAAAATTTCAGATAAAATCTTCCAAACGCTAGTTTTCGGTTTTCCAAGATCACATTCTAGCTCTCGCATAGTCAATCGACGGTCTTTATTGATCGTAAGTCGCACACGTTCGGTATTATCCGGTATTTTTGTCGTCGAAGGCCGCCCAGAGCGTGGGTTACTATCAAAACATGCGCAGCTATCTTTGAACCGCTTATACTATTCTTTTATTTGTGTTTTTCTCATACAATCGTCCCCAAATACCGTCTTCATCATTTTGATAGTATCCGCACAATTCTTTTAGGGTTTAAAGCAAAATTTAATACAAATTCTTTGCTCCGATTTTTTCGTCATTTTTTTACGACTAACCTAAAAGACACTTTGTAAACAAAAGCACATTGCGCGTGAACTAGGGCGTCCCGGCGACAACTACGGCATCTAGGGAGTACGTGAAGCCTTACTGTTGTTATTCATATCCGGCATATGGCACTAAAATTGTCGGGAGCGAAGATATAAGGAAGGTCGGATACTTTTAGGACAGACCTCGTCCATCGAAACAATTACATAGCAAAATATGTATGTTTAGTTACAGTACAAGGTTCACTGCTATGCCGTAACTTTCATATTGAATTAAATAACTGCAAACGAATTCGTTCAATTGAATTTAAGGGAAGTTCGGGTAGCCCCAGACGGCGAGTAGCCACAGAAATTTGAATTTCTAAAAAAAAACAAAAAAAAAAACAACCACGCTGCGTCGGTAAGACTTTAGTATAACCCGGGGCGCACATTGAGCTGCGTGGCGCAGTAGGGGCAACGCAGAGCAGGGCAGGGCAGCACAGACTGGCAGTTACTCGCGTGCCACACACGTGCGGGAAACCCACGGGATTTGGACGGGATGGTCACGGCCTTGCGGGATCCCGCCACGTGTGTGGGCACTTTCTTGAGGCCGTGGCCGCACCCCAGTGCGACCAAATCCCCACCGAAAAACAATTCTTATTTCCTGGAAGGCCGGGAGGGAGGGCGAGAAGCTCAGCCTGTGTCCTGCGGTCAGTCGGCCTTCAAGGATTTCTTGTGAGTGCCTGCATGTGTTACGATTTTGTTTCTCCGTTTTGTTTCTAATGTTCAGTTTCGTGATGTTCCGTGTTTATAAATATGTATGATAGTGAGCCCTGTCTATAGGAATTGAAGTACCCGGAATACAACGACACAAACAAACGAGAAGCTACCTACGCCAAGCTGGCATAAATATTGAAGGAGAATGAACCAAATGCAAAAAAATAAAAAGAATCAATATTAAAAAAACAGCAACATTAAACCATCAGGAAATGAATCTTTGCGAAGTGATGTGCTGAAGAACATTAAAAAAAAAAACGGCTGCGAGAAGATCACTTTGACGTTGTTAGCAAAACCGTTGCCATAAAATTACGTGGCCTTCCGACCAATCAAATGCTAATAGAATAAAAAATAATTAATGACACCCTGTTTCAAGTCGAAATGGGCTGTTTAGGAATGTCTTACAGTGAGCAACGGTTACCTACTTCTCGCCTGGACTATTCTGCAGGCAGCAGTTCTGGATTTTTTTTTTTATCCAGAACCTCATCGAATAGTCTCAGCCACAACCTTTTCAAGCAACAACCGCAGGATCATTATAAACCACCAGCAGATTTTGATAAATTACCTCAAAACAACGACACAGCAGCAATTGTTCTATCAAATTATAATGCAAATGATGTCATGTGATTTGAATTTGAGTTTACATCACATGATTAACTATATTAATGACAACATGATTTCAGACTAATATTATTTTAATTTAGTTTTTATGTCATTTAAACTTAATTTTATGTTGTTGATGTATTTACGAATGGGAATAAATCAATTACAGTAAAAGTCCGGTTATCCGAGTTCCGATTATCCGAGCCACCTGGTTAACCGAGGCAAATTTTTGAAATATGATAGAAAGCTTTTATGAAGATATGGAACTACAGTAAAAGGCTGCTTCAAGTTTTACTAGGCAACTTAGAGAGAGGTAGCACTGTGACAGATTCAATAAAGAAAATAGTAACAGCAGCCAATGCGTGAACATCATCGGATGCTGCCATCGTAAAGCCAACTCTGAGACTGAGAAACCCTTGAGGAGTTTAACCCCCCCGTGTGTGTGCTGCGCCACTTCGATGAAATCCCTGCGGTCCGGCCCGCGGACTGTTTCCCTGCGGCCCGGCCTCCACGTGTGTGGCTACCTTTAAGGTAAGCCACACGTGGAGGCCGGGCCGCAGGGAAACAGTCCGCGGGCGGGACCGCAGGGATTTGATCGAAGTGGCGCTGCACACACACGGGGGGTTAAAATCCTCAAGGGTTTCTCAGTCTCAGAGTTGGCTTCACGATGGCAGCATCCGATGATGTTCACGCATTGGCTGCTGTTACGATTTTCTTTATTGAATCTGTCACAGTGCTTGCTACCTCTCTCTAAGCTGCCTAGTAAAACTTGAAGCAGCCTTTTTCTGTAGTTCCATATCTTCATAAAAGCTTCCTATCATATTTCAAAAATTTGCCTCGGTTAACCAGGTGGCTCGAATAATCGGAACTCGGATAACCGGACTTTTACTGTAATTGATTTATTCCCATTCGTAAATACATCAACAACATAAAATTAAGTTTAAATGACATAAAAACTAAATTAAAATAATATTAGTTTAAAATCATGTTGTAATTAATATAGTTGATCATGTGATGTAAACTCAAATTCAAATCACATAACATCATTTGCATTATAATTTGATAGAACAATTGCTGCTGTGTCGTTGTTTTGAGGTAATTTATCAAAATCTGCTGGTGGTTTATAATGATCCTGCTGGTGTTGCTTGAAAAGGTTGTGGGCTGAGACTATTCGATGAGGTTCCTGGATAAAAAAATATCCAGAACTGCTGCCTGCAGAATAGTACAGGCCAGAAGTAGGTAACCATTGCTCACTGTAAGACATTCCTAAACAGCCCATTTCGATTTGAAACAGGGTGTCATTAATTATTTTTTCTGCTATTAGCATTTGATTGGTCGGAAGGCCACGTAATTTTATGGCAACGGTTTTGCTAACAACGTCAAAGTGATCTTCTTGCAGCACGTTTTTTTTAATGTTCTTCAGCAAATCACTTCGCAAAGATTCATTTCCTGATGGTTTAATGTTGCTGTTTTTTTTAATATTGATTCTTTTTATTTTTTTGCATTTGGTTCATTCTCCTTCAATATTTATGCCAGCTTGGCGTAGGTAGCTTCTCGTTTGTTTGTGTCGTTGTATTCCGGGTACTTCAATTCCTATAGACAGGGCTCACTATCATACATATTTATAAACACGGAACATCACGAAACGGAACATTAGAAACAAAACAGAGAAACAAAATCGCAACACACGCAGGCACTCGCAAGAAATCCTCGAAGGCCGACTGACCGCAGGAGACACACGCCGAGATTCCCACCCTCCCTCCCGGCCTTCGAGGAAGTAAGAATTGTTTTTCGGTAGGGATTTGGCCGCACTGGGGTGCGGCCACGGCCTCAAGCAAGTGCCCACACACGTGCGGGATCCCGCAAGGCCGTGACCATTGCGTCCAAATCCCTTGGGTTTCCCGCACGTGTGTGGCGGCCTTTATTAGAGCGCAGTTTCGTGCGGCAGTTTACAAAGCGTTGTGTTGTGCGAAAAACCGACAATAAAGCGTAACCAAAAACATGTCGATACAAAAATTTGATTTCTGAATCAGATTGGGATGCCAAGCTTGGAAAATTGTTATTACTTTAACAGAAGCTGAGTTAGATAAAACTATGCAAAAGTGAGTATATGAAAAGAAGAAACTCCCATCTGGCTTTTGCAGTGACAAGAGAATTCTCAAAAGATAATTTCCGGATGACTCGAGCGGAGATTCACGGCATAATGTAACCTGTTATTTTCTCGACAAAGTTCAAATATCTATTAGAACTGAAGAAAATCTCGCTGTATTTTCGTGGTTATTTATTTAATTATTTAGCGTTTGACGGTACATGACATTTATAAGAATGTTTCTTTCTTTTATTTCATATTATATTTTTAAGAAAACTATATAACAGAACATAAACACTTGAAACTAAAAAAGCAGTGTAAACAAATTAAGTGTTTCTCGGGGACACTATTGAATGATGCAGTACAAATAATAAGAAAACAAATAATGTGATAATAGCCTATATATATAAATCTTTTTCGAAAGTTTTATTAAAAATGAATTTAAAAAAAAGTGAAAATTGTAAGTGAACAGTTGTATGATAAATAAATGCTGAATTTACCCGCCACTTGTTGGGCTCATTGTCCAAATCTCTTGTTTAAATTTAATTTTTATGTATTTTTTATGACTGATACTATGAATCGCAGGTTGGTTACGCACCAGATTAATCAATTTTTCTTATTCCATAGTTGAAAATGATTATAAGTAAAGCAAGATTATAAATAACGCAAGAAGTGTTGCGGCAAAAACCGGCACGAGTGAGCTGCGTGGCACAGTTTCTGTGTCGTGATCACAACGTCGCGCAGGCCACGTGCGGCGCAGTACTGCGCTGCCCTGCTCTGCGTCTCAATACGCGCTGTTCCGCCCCAAAACATAGAGACACAGAAACTGTGCTGCGCTGCGCTGCGTTGACTGCGCGTCAATGTGCGCCCGGCCTAACTGTGCGTCGTATAACGTAAAAACAAATGGAACTGAGCTGCGGCGTGCGTGCCGAGTGATTTCCACGCTATAATGTGATTTTTTCCGGCAAAAAAATTTCGTCGCTCCTGGCATACTTCGTTGGAGATTGTTAAGTATAATAAAGAGATAGTAGTGACACATTGTCTTCTTGAGCTCATCGTAAATCATCAAGCAGTCGGGTAATTAACCATTAATCATGTCAAAATCTGTCAGAAAAGTCATTAATCATGTCTTAATCTGTCAAAAAAGCCATCAGTCATGTAATCTGTCAGAAAAGCCATTAATCATCGGGACCAACCACATCGCAACACTAACCTCAAAGAAGTCGCCCCCTGTAAGGTCATTGTTTATTCCCTCAAAGGGTCACCGCCTGTAAAGTCATTTATTCCAGTCACGTAATAATTTCCGGCACGTGACGTCCTGGGCAACGTTTATGCTAATTAGCCACCTGCGCATCTGGCCCGGTTTACAGCCCTCCACCCCTTCTTCGAACCAACCCGGCATCGGTTTGCAGCCATGCCTCGTCAAGTACTCTTGCGCGTGCTCTACACACTGGTTTCAACTTGCAGATATAGCTCTGAGTGTATGAGCTGCGGATAAAAAAATGCTCAGTTACATGACTAGATTATTCCCAAAGTCTTCGATATTTGCAAAAAGTTTTAATTAATCACGGACTTGTACTTAATTCAGTTGATTTTGATTAAAATTTAGTCTACTGTTCGCCTTTCCTCTTAGACTGGAGTCTTGAGTTTGATGATCTAAAACTAACGACGCAAGTTTTAATCTTTAAAATTGTTACGACATATCAAAGAACATTTTACAGTGAAATTTTGGCCCATAAAAATCTGTACAGTCATTTCCGAAATACCAATATTATAGCTTAGATCTATCGACAGCCCACCTACGTCACAGACCCCTAGCGGCGAATATCATTATCCCTATGCGAGGGTCGCAGCTGCGGTATTATCCCATTCGTGACGCAGAAAAAAAAAGCCCATTAATTTCTTGACTGTCCCATATTTTTAGAGGTGTCTTTTTAAAAACAAGATCCCTTTTTTTGGCCAGCATTGGGGACAAGCTACAACATTTCTCCAGGCGTTTTAAAATCGCTTTTATGTCTCTACCATTTTGGTAGTGCTGTGTCTGAACGAAGGAAAACATTTTTTTTTAGCGCGACTCCATTATTTTTATCCTTTGGTGGCATAAGTTCCATGCATCATCCTTTGTATCCCGAGCGGCAGAAAACATAACTCCGTAATTTTTAGTTTTTGCCGGCATTTTAAAAACCCCTTTTGGCGATATAATTTCATATGCAGACGCAGAGATCCCATTTCTTTGTCGGTGACGCCTGCACAGAGAAACAATCCTTACAGCGACAAAATATACCCGTGCTTGTTAGAACATATTTAACCGGACACAGACCACTTATTCATATCCGAATGACAGAATTCGTAAATGGTTTTACCCGTACTAAATATAAACTTAAAATCGTTCTTTTTTTTCCTGTTTCGCTAAATCTCCAGGTCTGGTAATAAACAGCAATTTAAAGTTTTTTTTTTTCAGTTGACTTTATACATAGGAAATGAGCAAGGCGTTCAACAAACTTACAGTCAATGTACAGCAATGATTTTTTTCCCTGTACTCCTAATTTACAGAGCATTTCACTCAAGAACTTACAAATGATGTACAGCATTGATTTTTCCGTACATTTAGTCAATTTCTAATTCTACTAGCTTCTCTTCAAACCTTGGATGTACTGAATAGTATCACGACGTGATGTTATTATAGTAATTGTTGGAAATAGTAAAAAATCATGGTAAAAAAATTGAATCCTAAGGTGGAACAAGAATTAGTCAACGCTGTCACTTTATTGCAGCATATGATTTCTGCCACGGTACATTTCTTGAATTAGGCAGCCGATTCCGATCCACCAGAAAAAACGTTGGATAAGAAATTACATGTATTCACCAAAAAAATGTTGAAATTATCAGAAAGATAAACGTAAATTCCTCTATAATTCACATACTTAACCAACCACCATATATCGGCTTTAGGTACCAACGAACGGGCTGAATTCAATGATACATCTCACAAATTGCACATTACATAGGGTATTACGTTTTCCACTGATAAATACTATATTACTTTTTTTGGAAAATGATCACACGGTCAGCGGCAAGAGTGGAATGAACTATGTACTTTCTGAAAGCAGTGAGGGAGCCCGTTTCCAGTGATGATGGGGTCAGGACTGTGCCTTTTTTAGGTTAGGGGCTGCTGGTGAAGGGACAGAAATAGATTATCAAAGTGATACTGATTGCAGATTCGCGATGAGGAAAGTCACAGATATTAAAGAAATAGATGAAATGGCTGAAACAATAACTGACTGCGGTAAAAGTGGGAAAGAGGAGATAAATTCTGAAAATGTAAAGCCAGTAGTAAGGGTGTTAATGGTAAACTTGTAGAAGTATAATGAACAAAGTAATCGAATTTGCAAACTTAATAGAGATGCACGAACCACAAGTAATAATTGGGGTAGAGAGTTGGTTAAAAGAAGAAGTACTAGACAGTGAGGTTTTTCCTGATGGTTACAGAGTGTACCGCAGAGATAGAGGAGCAATTGGTGGAGGAGTCTTCATACTAGTTAGCAAAAACTACCACAGTTCACTGGCGTTCATAGATCAAGACCATGAGTTACTTGGGGTAGATTTCTGGGGTAATAAAAAAGAAAAAATCAGTAGTGTTGGCTGTTTACCGCAGCGGAAGAATGACAGAAGAGGATGAGGCTCTTGGGGAGAAATTAAATTCATACTCAGATTTCAGAGGTGAGAATAGAATGATCATCATCGGCGGGGATTTAAATTTACCAGGTGTAAACTGGGAAGGGAATAAGATAAATAACTACAAGGGAACAAAGATTTGCAAATATCTTAATAAGGGAAGGAGAATTTACACAAGTGGTTGAGCAAAACACTAGGGGACAAAATATTTTGGATATATTTCTAATTAAGCCGATGAAAATCTTTTGAGGTATCAAGTAACTGAAGGAATAAGTGATCATGAAGCAGTTCTGATGGATATTAGAGGATTCAGTAAACCAGCAGCCAAAATTGAAGGGGGAAACTAGGTACAATTATAAAAAGGCACAGGATTTCAAATTTGAAGAGATATTTCAGAGAACAATTCAGCAAATGGAAGGAAGGCTCAGGTACAGTAGAGTCAAGGTGGGAAGAGTTCAAGGAGATAATAAGAAAGGGGGAAGAAAAATTTATTCCAAAGCAGAAAATAAAGAGAAGTAGAGAACCTATGTACTATAATAGGGAAGTGAGGAGGTTAAAGAGGTTGGTAAGAAAAGAACATAACAGAGTTAAGAGACAGCAGGGTAGTAGGGAATATTTAAAACAACTAAACAAGGACTTAATAACAGCAAAGAAAATGGCTAAAGATAGGGTTTATGAAGAGTATTGTCAGTGCAGGAGGACCATTGACTGATGCATCCTAGAAATTTCTATGGCTATATCAGGAAACTGAGGGGAAGGGAGGGTGTAGAGACACTATAGATAAGGATGGAGAAGAAGTTATTGACGATTTGAAAAAGGCAGAGATTTTAAGTAACTGGTTCAGTGAAAGCATTAGGGACAATGAATCAGAAACAGGAGGGTCTAATTCGGAGAACGAGCTTAACAACACAATTAGAAATGACGATAGTAAAAAATTTGATATCCATCCTGAGGAAATCATGAAGGAAATAAGAAAGCTGAAAAAAAATAAAGGGGCTGGTGAAGATAATATTACTACAGATATCTTAAAGATAGCCGGATGTGACATTGTACCTTATCTTGAAATATTATTTAAATTGAGTCTGCACACTTGCTGCTTACCACAGGACTGGAAAAGTGCAATAGTAGTACCGGTACATAAGGGAGGGGTGAGAAATAGAGGTGAGAATTACAGGCCAATCAGTTTGACATCAGTGGTAGGTAAATTAATGGAAAGATTGATATGCAACCACATCAGAAATATATGTGAGGAACGTAAGT
>JARYHS010009016.1:0-10000 GCA_031002005.1 Vandiemenella viatica | reverse complement strand
TGCTTTGTTTATTAATTCCAATGGAAAGATTTCCGCGATTATTCTCAATCTATCAACATCGGCTGTAAAATGCCACGTGAGTTTGGATTGTCTTTTCAAAATCAGAAGAAAGATGACATTAACTTTAGCCGTATTTTTTTTCATGCCCATGATCTGTGAGTCACATTAAGCACTTCCTTAGAAGAATGGTAAGAAGTCTATGTGTTTTCAAGATATCAAGAAGAGATTTAGTGAATTCCAGGATCGGAATAATTGTAAATGCCTCGAACAAATTAACGCCCTCGACATCCATGTAGCTATATTTGAACCGCTTTATCGGGGCTCTTCATTTATATCACTGCCATCCAATATCCAAGCAAAGAAAGCAATTGTCAATTTTCAAAACTATGATAATCGTTGTTTTTTTTGGACGATCCTAGCATTTCACGAGCAGGTGCAAGATCACGCGTATAGAGTCAATCATTATATTAAAGTACGTTCCAAGTACGATTTAGATTTGCAGGCATTGACTTCCCTGTAAAATTGTCAGACATTTCTAAATTTGAGAGACAAAATCCTGAATATTCGATCAATGTTTACCACTGGAACCAGAAGGTAGAAAACACAGAGTTGTAGACCCCCTCCATCATGCTGCAGTCAAACGCAGTTTCCATGTTAACATGTTATCGATTACTGATGGTGAAGGTAAGTTTCACTACTGCTGGATCAAGAATTTATTTTTATTTATTTATTTTCCATATGCAATATAGCCCAGCACCTAGTATCTAATCTGGGCCCTTATTTCCATTATTTAACATGTACATATATTTTATCATATATATATATATATATATATATATATATATATATATATATATAAAGTATTGTAACGAACGCGTCTTGTGACCGTTACATTAATAAACTATATATTTATTTATTTATTTTTAATGGAGAATATTTTTGTTAGCTTGGGACTGTGATTGCTGTGTGCAGACGCGAGCTGAGGTGGCTGATCTGCGCGCTCAGCTTGCAGCTGTGTTAGCGAAAGTTACGCAGCTGGAAGCTGCCGTAAAAGGCTGCAGCAGATGTGATGTTGGGGAAACTGATATAGCCAAGCCTATCACAGATTCTCCCATATCGACTGTCGTACCTGCAACCCAGGCTGAAGTGTTGGATGCTGTGCCGCAGTCGCCTGTTGGTGACTGGCGTATGGCTTCTAGACTTCGAAGCCGCACACGGGGGCAGTCGAACAGGCTTAAAGGCCAAGACGCTAAACTTGTTCGTCTGTCCAACCGGTTTGATGTATTGTCGGAGGCTGACTCAGTCCCACAATTGTCATCCTGCGAGTTGACGGCCCCCCAGCCCGCCAGGTCTGAGCAAACGCAGAAGGGCATTCTGGTAGTTGGGAGCTCTAATGTTAGGCGGTTATTAGAGCCCCTTAGGGAAATGGCGGATTCCTCGGGGAAGAAATCCAACGTCCATTCAGTGTGTATTCCGGGTGGCCTGATCCGAGATGTGGAACAGGCCATCCCGGATGCCATAGAGGGGACGGGGTGTAGCCAACTACAGATTGTGGCTCATGTCGGCACCAATGATGCCTGTCGCCTTGGGTCGGAGGTTATCCTCTCTTCCTTCCGGCGGCTGGCTGAAAGGGTGAACTCTGTGGCCAGTGACCGCAAGATATCGGCAGAGCTAACCATCTGTAGCATCGTAGACAGAGTTGATTGTGGACCTCTGGTTCAGAGCCGTATTGAGGGGCTGAACCAGAGACTACGACGTTTCTGTGATGACATTGGCTGCAGATTTCTCGATCTTCGCCATAGGGTCGAGTCTTGTAGGGTTCCCCTTAATAGGTCAGGTGTGCACTACACACGTGAATCGGCTACACGGGTGGCAGGGGCCGTGTGGAATGCACTGGGTGGTTTTTTAGGCTGAGGGAGGAAGACCCGAAACACGAAATTCAGTTACGGGCAACCCAATCAGATACAACACCGGAATGTAGGAGCAACGTAAAAGAATCTCGTCAGTTAAAAGTTCTCGTAATTAACTGTAGAAGCGTTTGTAACAAACAACCGGAACTTGAAAGCGTTATTTGTAGTACAGAAGCGGATATCGTTATCGGTACAGAAAGTTGGTTGAAACCGGAAATAAGTTCCGCCGAAACTTTTAAAGATAGCATGAACGTTTTTCGTAAAGACAGATTACATTCTCATGGAGGTGGGGTATTTATAGCTGTGAGTAAATTTCTCCCATGTAATGAAATAGACGTCGATACGAACTGTGAAATCATATGGATTAAACTCAACGTTGCTGGGTCAAAACTCATCATAGGTGCCTTCTACCGTCCACCTGATTCGGATATAGCTATCGTCGAGGAGTTAAGAAATAATGTAAATAGTATAGCTAGCCGTTTTAAAGATCATGCTATGATTCTAGGAGGCGACTTCAATCTGCCTTATATTGACTGGCGTAATTACGTTCACATCACAGGTAGCAGGGATAAGGCAGCTTCTGAAGTAATTCTCGATTTGTTGTCAGATAATCATCTCGAGCAGCTAGTTAATGAACCTACGCGGTGTCATAACGGTAGCGAAAACATTTTAGACTTGCTGGTTACCAACAGGCCAGAATTATTCACCGACATTTCAACGACCACAGGAATAAGCGATCACAAAGCGGTAATTGCGACTATCAAATTAATGACCGAGCGAAAAAGGAAAAAAGGGCGGATTGTATACAGATTCAGTAAGGCCTCAAAGGAGTGTTTTAGAACCTACCTGAGGAATAAATACCATAACTTCAAGTCAACAAAGGACACCGTTGAAGAGATGTGGCATCGTTTTATACATATAGTCAGGGAAGGCATGGAAATACATATACCAAAGCGGACAATAAAGGGAGAGGATGATCCACCGTGGTACACATGCGAAGTCAAAAGATTACTCAAAAAACAAAGGAAAATACACGCACGCTCAAGAAGGAAGGGGTGTCGCAGCGATTTAGAAACCTTAGCTGATTTAAGAGGACGTATTAAGAATGTAATGCGCGAGGCCTTTAACGATTTTCACTCCAACTCTCTCTCTAAGAGTCTCACAGAAAACCCAAAGAAATTTTGGTCGTATGTACGAAAAGTTAATTGTACCAACAGCAATATTCCAGCACTAATTCGTGAAGGTTCCGAGGTTAATGAAAGCCGCGATAAAGCTAACGTACTAAATACTGTATTCAAAAATTCATTTACAAATGAACATAAGGATAGTATTCCCGTTTTCCCACGCCGTGGCGAGTCGGTGATGGAATCATTACGAATAGATACTGCAGGTATCGTTAAGCAATTAGAGCTCCTGAAGTGGGGGAAAGCACCGGGCCCGGATGGAATTCCAGTAAGAGTATTTTCAGAGTATGCTGCAGAAATCGGGCCATTTCTGTCTGATATATTCAGTAAATCATTAGAAGAGCGAAAAGTACCTTCAGACTGGAAAATCGCGCAAGTAACTCCGATTTTCAAAAAAGGTGATCGAAGTGATCCTGGGAACTATCGTCCCATATCTATAACATCTGTTTGTAGTAGAGTTATGGAGCATATTATATGCTCGAACATTATGAATTTTCTAGATTATAATAATTTGCTTACAACAAATCAACATGGATTTCGGAAGAAAAGATCATGTGAAACACAGCTGGCCCTATTTACACACGACGTAATGAAAGTTATCGATACAGGTTCACAAGTAGATGCAATTTTTTTAGATTTCCAGAAAGCCTTTGACTCTGTGCCACACAACCGCCTTTTAGCGAAGCTTCGAGCGTACGGTATATCGGATCAGCTTTGTGAATGGATAAAGGATTTTCTAACTGGTCGGTCGCAGTATGTTGTCGTTGAAGGAGAAAGTTCTTCTAATCTAGATGTTACATCGGGTGTACCTCAAGGAAGTGTAATAGGACCACTTCTTTTCTTAATTTTTATAAACGATCTCGGAGACAAAGTGAAAAGCCTTTTTAGATTGTTTGCTGATGATGCGGTTATTTATAGGGAAGTAAGAACTTTGGCCGATTGCTTAGAAATTCAGCGCGATCTGGATGTTATTTTGGCTTGGTGCGCTGAGTGGCAACTTACTCTAAACTGTAAAAAGTGCAAGACAATGAGCATAACTAACAAAAAGAATCCGATTGTTCAGAAATACGAGTTAAACAATACAGTTATTGATATGGTCGATTCTATTAAATATTTGGGAGTAACAGTACAAAGGAACATGAAATGGGACATACACATTAATTCTTTAGTAGGTAGAGCAAATTCTAGGCTGCGATTCATAGGTAGAATCTTGAAAAATTGTAATGAACAAACAAAGGAGATAGCGTACAAATCTCTTGTGCGTCCACATTTGGATTATTGTTGTGCCATTTGGGACCCGTTTCGTAAGGGATTGATCGAAAGTATAGAGAAAGTACAGAGAAGAGCCGCTCGATTCGTGACCGCTTGCTACAGTCCTTATGAAAGCGTCACAGAACTGATTAGTAGATTAGGTTGGGAGTCTCTGGTAGATAGACGACACACGTTTCGTTTAAACTTATTGGAAAACATGCGTACTCCAACTTTCACTCATGAGTGTAGTGAAATACTTCTTCCACCAACCTATTTGAGTCGGAAGGACAGGAAAGATAAAATTAGAGAAATAAGGTGCCGGACTGATTCTTATATGAATTCTTTTTTCCCTCGTACCATTAGGGATTGGAATGCACAGCAAAGAGATTAGCTTTGGTGCTGAGCACCCTCTGCCACCCACAATTTTGTGAATTGCAGAGTATATATGTAGATGTAGATGTAGATGTAGATCAGCTGCCAGTTAGTCTTATTTATGCTGCAGGCAAACAACAGAAAAAAAATTAACATTGCTACTGTGCAGTCAATAAAAAATACGTCTAGCACGCTTCATTCTCCAGGAGAGATTGAATATATAAACGGCCGGACCTTAGTTCCCAAACGGCTCCGTTCTCGCTACAATAGCCACTCCTCTTCAAGCACCGCTAATAACCAACACATTCCTAATATATACAAAATGTAATCTGGACCATTACAATATGTATACCATTATATAACAAACGTTCAAAACGAGCCGGTGTCTGGAATGTGCAAACCGGTGACAGAATGATATCATTGCGTCATTAAAAAGAGGGTATCCGACTAGAGCCTCATGCCCGCCGCTGGAGGGTCACGCTGTGAGTAAACAGCTAGCTGATGCATGCGTCAGTCGTCCAGCGCTCATTCGTGCGGTAACCAGGGAAATGCTGGTGTCAAAAGAAGAGCAAAGAGGTGTGGTTCTTTTTCTGGCACCGGAAGGAGTAAGGGGAATGGACATTCATCGAAAAATGTCACAAGTGTTCGGTGAACACTGCATGTCCCTTGCAAGGGTCAAGGCGTGCACGAGCGCTTTAGGGAAGGACGGGTGTCATTAGCAGATGATGCACGGTCTGGAAAACCACACCGCATTACCGATGACGTCGTCCAGCTGGTTGATGGACTCGTTACCCAGGACTGCTGAGTTACAGTGACAGCCGTAGCCACCGAGGTCAGCGTCGGAAGTGTTCACACCATCACGACGGAAAGACTGGCCTGGTGCAAAGTGTGCGCCCAATGGGTGCCCCACAGTCTCCAACCACAACAGGAAGCATGTCGAATGGCCCACTGTCTTCATCATCTGCAGCGCTATGCCAGGGAAGGAAATGAGTTCCTAACACGACTGGTGGCTAGAGATGAGTCTTGGTGTCTTCACTTCGAACCAGAATCGAAACGACAAAATCTCGAGTGGAAGCATCGAGGGTCACCACCACCAACAAAATCCAAGGCCATCCACACAAGTGCAGGAAAGGTTGTGCTGACGTTCATCTTTGACCAAGACGGTCCCCTACTGGTAGACTTCCTGTAATACGGGACAACAGGGCTTGTCCTCTGCTCTTAGGGGCAGACGATTCACCTCTGACGACGACGTCAAGCACTACGAGCGGAACTGGTCCACATCGCAGCCCCACGAGACAGCAATTCACCGCCTTGTGTTGCAGTGGGAGAAGTGCCTCTACCGCCAGGACCAATACTTCTCAAATACAGTCAATGGTTTCCGTTCCTAAGGCTCCGGCTCGTTACTTATCAGCCTTATACTAATCAGTTGCGGCGATGAGATTTTTTGTCTGTCTCTGTATCATGAAAGAACTACAGAACAACCTAACTGATGGCCATAGTGTTGGAGTTAAGAGCATTCTAATGGCACCAAAGGAATCTGCGCTCAACTACTGACAGTTATTCACATGTCGACCACAGATTATTCACATGGGCGGTGTCACGAGCAAAAGGTAAAATCTGATTCCAAAGTCCAGTTATATTATGAGATACTCCATTTTCAATTTCTTTTAATCAGTTCGTCAATTATTTAGTCTAAAAAGAAATTAAAAATCTTATCATGCCGTCTGTTTTTAGCAAAAATTATAATTATTTCCTGCTAGTTTACAGTTTTACAAATTCATATAGAGATTTGATTTTTTACTTTTTTATCTGAAGCCTTATAAAACACTATACATTTCATGTAGTACCTTTATACGGTTCACTCGTCTCTCAGTCAGTCACAGACATTCAGTTCCTCAAAGCACAGACAAGTCTGCAATGGCGGACCATAATCTGTAACAAGGACTTGGTTTCGACCAGGGTGTTTTCTCATACCAAAAGCGTTCCTACAGAAACGGCTGAAATTCCCCGAATTGTAAAATTGTAAATTTGGATGAAGGTTTCAAAACAAATGATGCATCGATACCGGCTATTGTGGCTACTTGTCTTCAACGGTCCGTGTTTTATAGTCCACTGGGTGCTAACGAGAGTTGAAACCCTGTCTAAGAAACGTAGCAGTCGATCAGCGACGCGCTGCCGGCAGGATCACGATTCACCTGAAGATGACGGAGAGTACAATCGTGGGAGTATTGTGTGTACACATCCATTTACTCGTTTAGTTCACCATAAAAAATATAACAATTCATCCACTCATTAGTGTCATATTTAGCATTATTATAGATGTAACTTCTTCAAAATACACAGACGGAAAAAAAAATCCCAACACCAAGAAAAAATTATTGTAGAGTAATGAAATTTGGACAATGCATTTGTCAAGTTAACATGTTTAATTGATTAAATTTTCAAGATCACAGGTTAATTTAAGCTCAAGAAAATCCATTTCAAATGTGAAATACTGTTAAATTAATAGCCGGTGTAACCTCCAGAATTTTGAATGCAAGCCTGCAAACGTGAATGCATTGTGTCATACAGGTTTCGAATGTCACTTTGTGGTATGGAGTTCCATGCTTGTTGTACTTGTGCTGTCAATACTGGGACGGTCAGTGCTGGCTGTGGATGATGCTGGAGTTGTCGTCCAATGATATCCCATACGTGTTCAATTGGAGACAGATCTGGTGATCTCGCAGGCCAAGGTAACATGTCGACACTCTGTAGAGCACGTTGCGAGACAACAGCGGTATGAGGGCGAGCGTTATCCTGTTGAAAAACTCCCCCTTGAATGCTGTTCATGAATGGCAGCACTACAGGTTGAATTACCAGACTGACGTACAAATTTGCAGTCAGTGTGTTTGGTATAACCACAAGAGTGCTCCTGCTGTCATAGGAAATTGCTCCCCAGACCATGACTCCAGGTGTAGGTCCAGTGTGTCTAGGCCGCAGACAGTTTGGTTGCAGGCGTTCCCCTGGCCTCCTTCTGACCAACACTCGGCCATCACTGGCACCAAGGCAGAACCTGCTTTCATCAGAAAACACAACAGATCTCCACTCCGTCCTCCAATGAACTCTGGCTTGACACCACTGGAGTCGCAAACGGCGATGGCTTGTAGTCAGTGGAATGCACGCTACAGGGCGCCTGGCTCGGAGCTGTCCTTGAAGTAACCGATTTCTAACAGTTCGTTGTGTCACTGTGGTACCAACTGCAGCTCGAATTTCTGCCGCAGACGCATTACGATGCGCCACAGCTGTACGCCGAATACGGCGGTCTTCCCTCTCAGTAGTGCCACGTGGCCTCCCGGAACCCGGTCTTCTTGAGGCAGTACCATCCCTTGACCACTGCACCCAACAATCACGCACAGTGGATACATTCCGGCCAAGTCTTTCTGCAATATCGCGAAAAGAAAATCCACCTTCTCGTAGCCCTATTACACGACCTCGTTCAAACTCGGTGAGCTGTTGATAATGGCTTCTTCGTCTTCTTAAAGGCATTCTTGGCTAACATCAACTCACTATGTCAAATCTCAGCGGTAAATAACGTTCACAAACTTTACAGCGCGTATTTAAAGCAAACCTGATTTGCAAGCTCTGAGTAGCGCTACTAGCGCCACACTTATGCGCGAAGCGCGAAATTTGAATCGATGTCATCTTTCAGATGTATAAACACGCCTACCAAATTTCGTTTATCTAACACAAGTCTTTCTTGGTGTTGGGATTTTTTTTTCCGTCTGTGTATTATATAAAACGCTAACGTGGCGTCTGCGTGCGTCGTCTATAGCTGCTACTCCTCTTGGCTAGAGAACGACCAATCATCAACCACCATATTACATTCGTACCATCATCTTGCTTTTCGTTTATTTACAGCTAGACGCAGAAATTCATATAAGGAGATTCAATATTTATGCTATTTTATCCGTATCAGTTAGACGCAGAAATTCATGTAAGGAGAAGGGGATTCAATATTTACGCTATTTTATGTGTATTAGTTATGAATACTAGGTTAAACCGTAACCTAAGAATTTTTTTGGCAGAAGGTAAGAAGCAATGAAGTTTATTAAAAACTAGGAGAAATGTACATAATGCGAAATGTATTAGTCACATAAATAACAGTTATCCATTTTCGAAATGATAGTCTCATCATCTAAAGTGAAATGCATTTTTTTATTTTAAAATCCTAACAAAATACTCTGATGATCTAACGAGAGTAACATATTCATATAACTAAAGATATAATTAAGGATGACTTATTCGTTTCTCCTTATAAGCTTTTCCATAATAAATTCCTACTACCATTATAACTTTATATGATACCCTTAGTTTCTGATACATGTGTTAGCTAGTTTAAAAATATTTACGGATCGTCGAGTTAATAATGCGGAAAGGCTAGTTGAGGTGGCCCGACGTAGACAATAGGAGGCTCGAGCATAGCGAGGGGCACTGTGCCCTCACCTACCGTAGCTCATGTGATCACACTCGGCTATTACATATTCCTGCCGTCAGCGGGATTTGAACCCGAGGCTTAACACTGAGCTACCAGTGAGTTCACATAATGATAACTGTTTTCCCATATTTAGAATGCAAAACAAACTATAATACAGTACTACTAATAATTTAATAATAAAATAATTGTTTGATAAAATAAAATAAAAAACTTTAATAAAACAAATTAAGAATTTTTAAAATAACTTTATGCCTTGCTCAATAGAAATAAAGCAATATGGAAAATATTTTACATTACTCTTCTTGAAATTTTTGCATTAATCTGTAATTTTTGGTATTAATGCCAAATAAAGCAAGAAAAAGAAAACAAAAAGTCATACTAGGGAATGACAAGTCAAGTTAATCATATTACTTCTTACCTATGATTAATGCTAGAAACATGTTTCAGCGAAACTGAAAAAATATAGATGATTCACCGATATTATACTAACTATAAAGCGTTTACCGCATGATGCAGCCTCCAAATTGACAGTGTGGCGCTAGAGATATGCCTCGACCACCAACAAGGACGAGCTATGGTTTAAAATACCGTTTAATTTGTTCCCGTAAACTGTCTCTCGCAAAAACCAAATCTGCCTCACCTGAACTTTTGTTCGTACTCCCCGTGTCGCCTCTAACAACAAATAAAATGAAGTAATTCGTTCCTCGCGATGTGACAGCTAGCATCGACACCAAAAAAAAAAAAAAAAAAAACTGATTAATGCAAAAAAATATTGCCCATTTATTTTCTTCTGAGTATGGTATAAAGCT
>JARYHS010009015.1:0-19001 GCA_031002005.1 Vandiemenella viatica | reverse complement strand
CATATAAATTGACTTAACCGAGATTCGAAGCAGGTGTCTTCCGAATGCCGCCTTCAAGCTCTACTCAACAGATTTTACAGAGCCAGCATATTCGTACAGTACAGTTGGTGACGATACTTTTACTGTTCTGCCTCAAACATAATATTACGCAATTCTTCTTCTTCCTATCCAGGTTTTGCCTCTTACGAACTTCCTGGTGGTCTTCCTACATCTCTCCTGCCTCTCGGTTCCTATTTGAGGATTTTTGTGTGATCCGGTCCGTTTTCATCTGTAGTACATAGTTTGTCCAAGATGTTCTGTAACCGTACGCACTCTGGAGAACTGTTTTAACTTTGATTCCCTTAAGGATATCATCTGATATATTCCTGTCCCGTACTGAGTAGCCAGCTGTTCTTACGAATCGCATCTCGGCTGTCATTAGTCTCCGTTCGCCACCTTTGCGGAGTATCCAGGCCTCGCTCCCGTACAGTAGGGTAGGTTTAGCCAGGATGTTATATACCCTGATTTTGTGTGCCGTTGAACATGAGATGGTCTGAAGGTGCTATTTATTATTCCTGTAACTTTCGTGTAGTTTGTGATTTTTTTTGTTGCTTATCGTTTTCTAGGCTGTAGCTGAGGTTATATCCTAGGTACTTAAATGCTATGAGTGTATTTTCTACTGAAAATTTGGTTCTTTTGTGATCTTTTCCGATGAAGGACATAACTTTTATTTTGTTGAGGGAAATATTCATGTTGTTTTGTTGAGGGAAATGTTCATGTTGTTAGCTCTGTCTAATGAAAATTATATACCGATTACGTCACACCTTAAACGGGAGGGAGGCGGTGAATAAAGTGTGACATCTTGTGGCAAGATGGGTGGGGACGGCCATAAGCTTCGTGACGCCACATGTTTACTTTTTGGCACGAGGCGGCCGCGCGAGTTCACGCTCGCTGTACCTACGGTGTCGGGCGTCAGCCGCTTTCTGGTGGCTTTTCACGGCCCCTGGTTTTGTAGCACGCGCCCCAGGCTAGCCTTCGCCACCTCGCAGCTGACTCCCCACCACGTTGCCTAGTGTCGTTTCAGCTATCCGGGCGTTTGATGTTTACCGACTGGGCAACGGATAGAGGCGCGCCGTCCCTGCCACTAGTGTTGCCAGGTCCGGTTTGCTAAAAATCGGGACAGAAGACCAAAAAAATCGGGATTCAGGGTTACAAATCGGGACAGCCATAAAAAAAAGTTTTTTTAGGTAATTATAGTTTATTTTTATAATTTAGACAGAACAGAAGAAATTTCTATAAAGATCTGTCTATCATATGATAGGAACTTACGAACGTTAATACTAAACTTTATAATAATAGAATTGTTGACTAGCACAATTAACAAAATATAATGCAAAACAGTATATTCTATAGTTTAATTTTAGGTAATTATTTATGTTATACTTAAGTATATTTATTTTTTATTAAAATTGTATTTTGCGTTGAATTTTACTGCTTTTAACATAGCTTTGTTTTTTACAAGGTAGTTATAAAATTCGATACACGACAAACTGAAGTTGGTTTTAATTTGTATTTCTGCTTTGACATGTTCCAGTGATAATCGGTTTCGTCTGTCAGACCAAATTATATTAGTCTGGGAAAATATCCTTTCAGCTGCCGCGTTTGAAACCGGTATTGATGCCATGAAAGCAAATAGTTTTTGCAGATTGACGAGATCTTGATTCTGAAATATGTTGTGCCATTTCTGTAGCGGCGTTAAGTCTTTATTCTGCACTGCTGCCTTCACTACGTCTTTCACATTACAAACTTCCTCATAAAGCTCATCCATTTAAAAAAAACGCGTCTATTTTTAGTTTTTCAATTATATTAACCATTGACGCGTAAGTGAAAGAGTCATCTGGCAAAGAAAGTGGCTTGAATATGTCGAATTTGTTTTCACTGAATTCGTATTTGGTTTCTATGTAACTAGCTGTTACCCGCGACTTCGTACGCTTGGACTTGGAGTTTCAATTCCAGAATTGGATATAGAAAACTGTTAGTAACGTAAGATTTGTCCCAAACAACCCGAGTTGACATAATATGATGGAAAGCCATCATTATATCATCCTATCATCTAATCTGTCTCATGAAGAGAATCAATTTACAACATATTTAAAAACAGAAAAGTAAGCGAAGGTGCGGGGATGTGTGTGTGTGTGGGGGGGGGGGGGGGTTAACTGATGGCAGCTTTAATTCAGCTTATTCAACATGAGCATCTGAATCTTATAATCTAATAGCAGCACATTGTCTTCTAGACCTGCACCTTAGGCCAGGTTTACGTCCGTAAGGCATGTCAAAAAGGAAGACAAATTGGTGCCAGAAACTTTTATACCGACACAAATGAATAGTACAGTGCAGAGAAAATTGACTTCTATACTAAATAATAAGTTTTGTTTCTTATCGAAATTTATTAATAAATCAAACACTAACAGATTGCGTGACTGAGCAACCAACGTAACATTACAGACTAACACACGAATCTGTCTGTCTTTCAACATTCGATAAGTTCTTAAAATTTCGTGACTAAAACTGTTATTCATGCCGAAAAAATGTCCTGTGTCCTTCCTACACTATTTCATTGTTAAATTCCATCAATATTGATATAGCCATTTAGTCGTCAAAACGTAACAAAAAGACAGAAACTTACTTCCACATTTATAATATAATAGCTGGTACCCACAACTACGTTCGTGATTGTAAAGTATTCATATTGACAGCTGTAGACATCTAACCACCATAATGCACGATGGGAGACTCGATACTATTACCACACACAAATACCAGTCTTCTGCGCTATGTAGTTCCGGCAGCAAAGTAAAATTTACGGATACACACAAGTCTTTGGATGAAATACGAAAATATTCATGATCGACCAATTTCGAACACCATATCACACACACTCCCACAGTTACCGAATTTCGGCCAACGTTGTGATCGATGGGTGACTCTGGTGTTACTACCACACAAAAACGCCGGTAATCTGAGATTGATAGTTTTCACTTAAAAGTGATACAACGTGACACATGCGTCTTTGGCAGAAATATGAAATTGCCGCAGGTCGACCATTTTTGCCCCCATTTCTCCCACACCCCCATAGCTACCGACATCTAACAACCATAGTGCACTACATGAGATAAGATTCTACTACGAAAAACAAACAGCAGTGCTCTATGCTATGTAGTTGTGGCAGAAAAGTGACATATGCGGAGACAGTCGAAATACGAAAATATCCTTGGTCGGTCACTTACAATCACCATATCTACCACAGTACCACAGTTTCTGAAAATCGGCCGCTGTTGTGATCGAAAGGTGACGCTGTGCTACTACTACACACAAACGCCAGTTATCTGTGATCTATAGTTTTCGCTGAAAATTGATACACCGTGACACTTTTGTCTTTGGCAGAAGTATGAAATTGCCACAGGTCGAACACTTTCAACCCCCATATCTCCCACACCCCCATAGCTACAGACATCTAACAACCATAGTGCACTACATGAGATACGATTCTACTACCAAACACAAACACCAATGTTCTATGCTATGTAGTTGTGGCAGAAAAGTGACATATGCGGAGACAGTCGAAATACGAAAATATCCTTGGTCGGCCACTTACAACCACCATATCTACCACAGTAACACAGTTTCTGAAATTCGCCCGCTGTTGTGATCGAAAGGTGACACTGTGCTACTACTACACACAAACGCCAGTTATCTGTGATCTATAGTTATCGCTGAAAAGTGATACACCATGACACTTTTGTCTTTGGCAGGAGTATGAAATTGCCACAGGTCGAACACTTTCAACCCCCATATCTCCCACACCCCCATAGCTACCGACATCTAACAACCATAGTGCACTACATGAGATACGATTCTACTACCAAACACAAACACCAATGTTCTATGCTATGTAGTTGTGGCAGAAAAGTGACATATGCGGAGACAGTCGAAATTCGAAAATATCCTTGGTTGGCCACTTATAACCACCATATCTACCACAGTACCACAGTTTCTGAAAATCGGCCGCTGTTGTGATCGAAAGGTGACTCTGTGCTACTACTACACACAAACACCAGTTATCTGTGATCTATAGTTTTCGCTGAAAAGTGATACACCATGACACTTTTGTCTTTGGCAGGAGTATGAAATTGCCACAGGTCGATCACTTTCAACCCCCATATCTCCCACACCCCCATAGCTACCGACATCTAACAACCATAGTGCACTACATGAGATACGATTCTACTACCAAACACAAACATCAATGTTCTATGCTATGTAGTTGTGGCAGAAAAGTGACATATGCGGAGACAGTCGAAATTCGAAAATATCCTTGGTTGGCCACTTATAACCACCATATCTACCACAGTACCACAGTTTCTGAAAATCGGCCGCTGTTGTGATCGAAAGGTGACTCTGTGCTACTACTACACACAAACACCAGTTACCTGTGATCTATAGTTTTCGCTGAAAAGTGATACACCATGACACTTTGGTCTTTGGCAGAAGTATGAAATTGCCACAGGTCGATCACTTTCAACCCCCATATCTCCCACACCCCCATAGCTACCGACATCTAACAACCATAGTGCACTACATGAGATACGATTCTACTACCATACACAAACACCAATGTTCTATGCTATGTAGTTGTGGCAGAAAAGTGACATATGCGGAGACAGTCGAAATTCGAAAATATCCTTGGTCGGCCACTTATAACCACCATATCTACCATTGTAACACAGTTTCTGAAATTCGGCCGCTGTTGTGATCGAAAGGTGACTCTGTGCTACTACTACACACAAACGCCAGTTATCTGTGATCTATAGTTTTCGCTGAAAAGTGATACACCATGACAATTTTGTCTTTGGCAGAAGTATGAAATTGCCACAGGTCGATCACTTTCAACCCCCATATCTCCCACACCCCCATAGCTACCGACATCTAACAACCATAGTGCACTACATGAGATACGATTCTACTACCAAACACAAACACCAATGCTCTATGCTATGTAGTTGTGGCAGAAAAGTTACATATGCGGAGACAGTCGAAATACGAAAATATCCTTGGTCGGCCACTTACAACCACCATATCTACACAGTAACACAGTTTCTGAAATTCGGCCGCTGTTGTGATCGAAAGGTGACTCTGTGCTACTACTACACACAAACGCCAGTTATCTGTGATCTATAGTTTTCGCTGAAAAGTGATACACCATGACACTTTTGTCTTTGGCAGAAGTATGAAATTGCCACAGGTCGATCACTTTCAACCCCCATATCTCCCACACCCCCATAGCTACCGTACATCTAACAACCATAGTGCACTACACGAGATACGATTCTACTACCAAACACAAACACCAATGCTCTATGCTATGTAGTTGTGGCAGAAAAGTGACATATGCGGAGACAGTCGAAATACGAAAATATCCTTGGTCGGCCACTTACAACCACCGTATCTACCACAGTACCACAGTTTCTGAAAATCCGCCGCTGTTGTGATCGAAAGGTGACTCTGTGCTACTACTACACACAAACACCAGTTATCTGTGATCTATAGTTTTCGCTGAAAAGTGATACACCATGACACTTTTGTCTTTGGCAGAAGTATGAAATTGCCACAGGTCGACCACTTTCAACCCCCATATCTCCCACACCCCCATAGCTACCGACATCTAACAACCATAGTGCACGACAGGAAAGACGATTCTACTACCACACACAAATACCAAAGGTCTATGTTATGTAGTTGTGGCAGGAAAGAGAAGTATACGGAGATACGAATTTTTGGTCGAAATATGAAAACGCCCTGCACTGACCAACTTTAATCATTATATCTCCCACATCCCCACAGCTATCGGCATTCGGCCAACGTTGTGCACGACAGGAAACTCCATGCTACTTCCACCAACAAACATCAGTGATCTGTGCAAGGTAGTGGTGGCTGAAAAGTGAAATATAGGAAAAAACACGTCTATTTTTATATATATATAAGATTTAAAACATTTCTGTACCAAGCACAGCAATCTGTTTTCATTTTTGAAACTGTTTCATCCGCCAACTTTTTGAATAAATTGCCGCACGTGAAGCCAACAAATTCATCTTCAATCCTCTGTTTCAATTTCTTAGCGAGTCTGACCATTATATCGTAACCTTCGATACACAGCAATGTTTCGTTTTCAAGACTCAATACGGCATCTTGTAGGACCTTCAGTGCATTTTGGAAGAAAGCCAGGTAAGGTTCTGTTTCTTCAGAATTAAAGAATATCCAGAGCGCAGTAGGACATTCGTTTTCTCCCATAGAAATAAAGTAATCTTTCAGGATGTCGAATGATTTCATAGCACGTTCAACAGCGGGGAGAAGTGACAACCATCGCGTTTTTACATGTCGCAATACTGGAGCAAATTCAGATTCATGCGTCTCATAAAAGTCTTTTAAAGCTTGAACTCGTTTTGCATAGTATGAGAAATGACTATGCAGCTTCAGGATAAAATTCTCCAAGTCAAATTTACTCAAACCCAAAGCATGCTTTACACTGCTATGCAAAATGTGTGCAGGACATCCCACTGACAAAATTTTGCCGTTATCATCACGTAGTAACTGAAAAACTGAATTGCGACACCCAAAGTTCACATTTGCGTTGTCTGCACAGTAACTAGTTAGATTTTTAGTGTCAATATTGTGCTCCTTCAGCCGTCTCACTATATTTTTATACATGGCTGACGCAGTTTCATTCGCGTCTTCATAAAAATCAAGTACGCAAGTTTTTAAATTTGTAGCTGGGCTGTAAAATCTTCCAACAGTGGAAAAAATTTTATTCCACCATGATTGGAGGCGTCTGTAGCAATACTATAAAATGTATCGTTTTGGAGAGCTTCGATCGCTTCTTGAGTAGATGCCGGACCCAAAACATTATGTGCAATCCCACTGGCCTTTGTTCTTCTAAGTGATAATTTCTCGGCAATTTTCGAATCGTTATACAAAGTACGATCGAGTTTTGATTCACAATCGAGTGAATTGAATGACAAGGTATGCTTGACCGAGTGGTATGTCTTTGTGACTTCAGCAGCTATCACTTTTTCTTCCTGGGTGCTCATTTGATCAGTGTTCAAAAATATTTTCAATGATGTTAAACTGGCACTCCTTTCTTTTTTCTTGTGTTCGTTACATTTCTGGTGTTTTTCTATATCATTTTTGCCACCATGAGATATGCTGAACTGTTTTTGACACAATGTGCAATATGCTTTAAATCTGCTGTTTAAGGCTGGTTTGATAAATGAATAACTTTTTATCCAAATATCAAGAAAAGAACACATTCTCCGTTGTTTTTTCTTTTCTCGGAGTACTCGTGGCAACATCTGTTTTTGAAATGGGATTGATGTCCGAATCGCTCATTTTGATGGAATTCTGAAAACAAAAAATTACCTAGCACCAACACACGTAGGTACATATCAAATTGGCACACAATACAAATGAATCGCTGAGGTCAGAAATCGCATGTCAACCTTATTCTCTTTTTTGCAAAACTCGATTATTTTGATATTGATATATCCGTGTGTCCAGAAAGGTGTGAGTATTCAGTCAAGAAAGTATCCCTATTGTGCGTAGAAAAATCAAATGAGTCAGATATGTTACTGGAAAGCACGGAGCGGTGATTGGTCCTAAACGGCCTCTAAATTCACCTTGGAGCAAAAACGCCCACTCTTACCTCTTTAACGCCAACCATTGGTCGGTGCCGCGCCCGGTTGAGAACGACTAGATTATAATTTGTGAATTGGAAGGGATATTTAATATCAAAATACAAACAGGCCTCCTGATTGTAAGTCTGTTAATTTTTCACTTTTGCGTTTGAATGTTTTAATTTTTTTTCTTGTAAAAAGTAATAACCTTGTTAGTGTCATAATACTAACGAATTAAAGTTGTCACTATTAGTAACTTATAAGTTTCATTATGAAGTGATAACATTGTATGCTAAGTATTAGTAGTACTTATAAAATGCAATATTATTACAATCATAATAGTATACTGTAAATTATTATTTAAAAAATCTTGTATTACCTATTAGATAACGTTATTTGCTGTCAACACCATTTTCTGTACCTCCTAGCAAGCTGAAACTTACTATGGAATGATTATTTTCGTATTGCTGTAACAGATGCCCATTGAAATGCTATTCGTGTTTCACAGAGCAACAGTGAGATCATTGATGAGGTGCTTTGACAGCAAGGCTCTGCAAGACGTTTACTTACCAACAGCTCATACTACTAAAAGAAGTCCCAGAGCAAGGAGATTTCATTATTGTGTCAGCAGATAGACAACGTACGAGAGTATGCCGAAAAGCTTTTGATGGCTTGCATGGGACTATTGTGATTAATAATTTTAATTGCGATGGAGCTAACGCTCCGGCGGCAATTCTCCTAGTCATCTAATTACCCCTTTTATTTTTTCTATATATAATTATAGTGTTAAATCCCTCCCTTTTCCGATTTACAAATTTTAATTTTAAATTCCTTAAGAGTTTTTAGTAAATTATTCGTCACTTCACTTGGCAATTTGATCCAATCCCTGACACCCTTACCAACAAAAGAAAATTTTCCCACTCCCTTATGCATGAAATATCTGATAAAAGAATACGATGCCTCTCCCATTTGCTTCTACGAGGTGAAATTCGAAAGGACATTATTGATATCAATTGTCCCTGTGGTAATGTTAATTCACTTTCTGTTTGGGGGATAATTGACAAGCACATCGATTCATTTAACGTGTAAAAATAAATGTTAGTTTGTTTCTCTTCTATACATTCCTACACAACTCACCCGATTACGATTAAAATTACGTGAGTTGTTGTATGCGCACTTATGAAGGTATCTGACAATAAACAATTTTTTTAAAAAACTCACTCCCTCCTCCCCGCCACCCTAATTCAAGTAAATTTACAGTTTTTTTGCAAATATCTCGATCGGCTAAAGTGGATGGGGATATTCTGAAAGCTCATAAAATTTCCTGTTTATTGGCTCTAGATTGATTCCTATTGGAGAAGTATTAACGAGAAATTTGAACTAGAACTTTAAAAAATTGCTTTAAAGGTTTGCGGCGACATACATGCTCGCAATTTTTATTCGATCTCGATGAAACATTGAACACGTGTATGTTGAAAAAAATAGAGAACAATACTGTCTACATTTGTTTGCAAAAACTCAGCTCCTATCCCCATTACTTTCCCCGTTAATTTTTGCAAATTTTCTTGATACAAATCCATAGCTTTCATCCAATTTCGATAAAACTTTGCACACGTGTACTTTAAAACAAAGAAAAAAAATACTGCCCATTTTTGGTTTACAAAAATACATCCTATCATCCCCCTTCACCCCCCCCCCTAATTTTTTCAAATGTTCTTTATACATATCCACAGTATCGGCGAAACTTTACACACGTATACCTTAAACAAAGAGAAAATTGGCTAAATGTGGTTTACAAAAACCCGCTTCATCTCCTGCATCATCTTCCTTAAAGGGAAATTGACACGTGAAACTATCCAGTTTTTGCTGTAAAACATTGCGGAAATCGGTCAAAGTGGACTGAAAGCCCAGAACATTTCCTGTCAAACAGCGTTGGACCGATTCCGATCAAACAAATGATGACAAAGAAATCAGAACTTGAAATTTAACAGAAATCTAGTTTTTATCTGATCTCGACAGATTTTTGAGAACATGTGTTTTTAAAAAAGATGTAAAAACAATGTTAACATTTATTTTACAAAATTGCACCCGCTCTACTCATTCATCCCTCTATAGAAATATTTACACAATCATTTTTTTTATTTTTTTAAAAGTTTTTTAGTGTTTTTCTTCAAAACGATAGGAAAATCTGGCAAAGTAGATGGTGATGGAGGATGTTTATGACAATCCGATCAAAAGGGATAAATCCAGCCCTCAAACAACGCCAGACGCGTTTTTTCAGGAAGGAAAAAAGCTATTTAGGTGCTCCGCTTGATGTGAAGAAACAGCATCCTGACGTTAATGTCAAGTATAAGTTTTATCTGAGGTTTTTAATGAAAACTTTTCCTTGAGATTCGGACGCCCTGAAGTTGATACTTGTGTAACATGTTAGTAATTAGGCATTAATATTAAAAGTGATTCTTCATTCTGCGATTCTGCAAAAAGAGTTGTTGCTGCAGAACTCACGATTCACAGAGGTAAGACCAAAAATTTTATTGCCAGCAGGGCCGGCGTTAGGGGGGGTTAAGCGGGGCAAAAGTACCCGGGCCCGCCGCACAGTGGGCCAGAATCTTGAAAACCTGGCCAAAAAGGAAAAAAAAAAAGTTTCTGGATGGGAATTTTCGACTATCAGGTTGGCTACAGTAATGTTGGAACTACTGAATACCGATTGTTTGGACGATCAATTGTTCATTTCCTCCTTTATATTTCATGTCAAAGTCGGCACTTCATTGCTAGCGGTGCATGCAGCCGACCAGGTTACAAAATAGCCATTGTGGTTAAAGATAAATATTTGTGTTCAGTGTAAGTAAAACGAATATTTTAAATATGGACGGTGTTCCAGGCAGTATCTACTAATTAAAATACATTTATGTCATTATTAAATCATTAATTACACATATTTTTTTATTTAACTTAATACCAGAAAATGCAGCGAGAAAATTTTAAAATATGCTTAAAGAAATAGAGATAAGTTACGGAATCCACGATATTCCGCTTTCTTTTGCACTGTGTCCGCAAGTATATATTATTACCTTAGTAAATTAACCTTCAAATCCACCTACTAGTACCAACTCCGACTTTGAACCACGTTTTAAGCAACGCTTGCAAAATGTTTGGTTATTTTTAAAATGAAATTATTAATATTAAGTTAATTTTTTCATTAATAATCATGATATAGTACATTTTTTTGAAACACAAATATTCTATATACTTTGTGGAGTTACTTTTTAACGCTTTCAAACACGTGTTAAGAAATAAGTATTAAATAAATTAATAATAATATGAATTGTCGGAGGATGCTCAAGATTCAACTAATAAGTTGATAAAGAAATGTCGCATAAGTTTTTCTCGAAAGTTTTCCGGACTTAAGAGTATGTAAGACGTGTTCAGGAGATTGTTGGCAACCACAGACTTCATTTCTTATCTGCGCAAATCATCAAACAAACTGAAGAGTTTGTCGGCAGAAGCCATTGCCCTCTTAGTTCCTGTGTCTGAAGATTATGAAGATTCCGATGTTGATGATGAGGAAACAGTCTTTGAAGATGATAACGATTGAGCTGAAGATGCAGAAGAAGAAGATATGAAAATAAAAAACCAGGAGAAAACGACAACTTTTAACTATAGTCACAAACAATGTACTAAATGAATAACTGTCATTGAAATAAAATTCTTTTTTGTAATATTTTATACTATCTTCTATCCTCTATTTGGTACTTTTTTCGAGCTTTCCATTTTTTGAGCTTATATTTTTAACCATTAACTACAACAACCTCTAAATATTGACTTTTATATAAATAAAAAGAATTTTACCAATTTTTGTCCGCCATCTTGGATCCTCCATTTTGTTTTTTTAATATTTGAAGTCATAATCTTCATCATCAATCTCGATAAATCCCAAAAAATTACTTTTATATGAATCAAAAGACTTTTATCAATATTTGTCCGCCATATTGGATCCGACATTTTATTTTTTCACTTTTTGATACCATATTCTTAATCACCAACTTCGATAACCTTTACGTACTAAATTTGGTACAAATTGAACAACTCTAGCAACTTCGATAATTCCACAAAAATTACTTTTATATGAATAAAACGACTTTTAGCAATATTTGTCCGCCATCTTGGATCCGCCATTTTATTTTTTCACTTTTTAATATTAAATTCTTAATCAGCAACTTCGATAACCTTTACACACTAACTTTGGGAAAAATTGAACAACTTTTTATATTTTGGCCAGCTTTTTGCGCGCCGGCCTGAGTGCCTAAATAAATAGAAACCAAACACAAATTTTAAAATCTGCACTAATAATTTTGAACATTTTTGTATTAAAAAGTTCTGAATCTAAAAAAACCAAAGTGTAAAGTAAAAATATCTTGGGGCGGGGATAGGGGGCCTAAGATCGCTTACCCGGGGCCCGAGAATCCTAACGCTGGCCCTGATTCCCAGATTAAACTCGTAACTCAAATGTGCAAATATCTAGATCATGTCGTGGGGAATAATTTTGATTTCATGCAAACCCCCCCCCCCCCCCTTTCAGTATATTACTGTACAAGATATGTTCTACTTTCACTAGCTGTGGGTGAATTGTTTTGGCATTTTTAACTTCACATCCCGGTTATCTACGTTTTTCATCTACTATGAAGACATGGCGAAGAAAGGTACAATTGAAGTTTGTTCTATGCTTTTGAAATCATTGATAAATATATCCCTTCTACTGTCTAACAACTGCAAATTTTCCCAGACAGGTGCCCTAGCCAAAATAAAAACCATTCAGTAATACTGTTTTTACTCACTTTGACAGCTACAGAACGTTTTGCCGAAATATACCACTATTACGTTATACAGAGATACTCTTACTTCCCTAATGATCGCATACTCAAAAATAAAAGAGCGCATTTATATTCAAAATCAATATAAGGATATTATTCTTTCGGCGAAAAGTGTATTCCGAGTAATGGCTTTGGATACAGACAAAGTTTTAGATGTCAAGAGATGGTAGAGCTCTTATTTCAAGAAATCGTCTTTGTCGACTGAATCATGTGGAAAGAAAACACCTAAGGAGCAGAAAAATGCTTTACAGCCATCCTCATACTTGGCTTTCCACTACTCTTCGAACACAAAATGCTCATTGGTGGCTTGAATTTTTTTTTAAAGTTTTTTTAAAACCAAACACACAAGTAAGACAGTTGCCTGTGATAAAATTTCCATAAAGTATAGCAAGGTGGCCAACATAAGACAAACCAAGCTCTACATGAAAGGAAAACACCTGGCATCATCAGCAAATTTTTGCAGTAGCCAACAACTCAGGGCCGCCTACAATAAAGCTCTGATGAGGAAGGCAACTCATTTTAGTTTTCAAATAATTTCATGTTTAGAAATAATTGGCAAGCTGCTGAATTCCTGCGATTTTATTCTTTTCTTTTTTAATGTGATAATTTCTGTTTTTTTTTTTTTTTATTTTTTTTTTTTATTTTTTTTTTAATTACCATTTGTGTAATTGTATGCCATAATTCTTCATAATTTCTAATAATCTGATGTTATAATAATTCATATGTGTATTCCACCAAATAAGTACCACTATTAGTTTGGTTGGATTTTTCAGTGATCATTTCCTATTTTACAACTACTGACTGTCAAAATAGTACAAATTCAAAATTTTAAATTTGTATAAATTCATAAACTTTCCACTAAAAATTACGTTTAAGGTTTCAAATTGTCCATTGCGTGCATCTCTTTCTATGTATGCCAGTAACTTGCTTATTCCCGTTTTTGGAAGAAGTATAAGCTGTTTTATGTCTCCCCTGTAAAAGTAATAAAAGGTGACTGATGCCTTTTCTGACCTCTGCAATTCAATTAGATTCACACTTTTCCCCCCCTTTCCTGCCGTTCGTCAGATTATTATTATTATAACTTCGTCGAAAAACCATAAAACCAATTCAGTCTTTAATTACATTAAGTAAAAGCGCGCAACTATATAAAAATTACTAAACCAAAGATAATAAACTCTCTACCCGAATACTAAACTTCAAGTTACCACGAGTAAGGTGAAACATTAAAAGCACATAAACAAACTTAGTATATGTGGATGAATTTACTGTATAAATAGTTCTTTCTAACACTTACCTACAAAGAAACGTTTATATCCCGTACCGTGACTAGTTAAAACTGCAATATGTACGAAACTCAAGCGAACTCAACCACTGAATAAATGAGTTAAAAGTGCGATCGCATCTCCAGCAAGCAAGAGCGAGAGCTTCGACCATGTGAATGCGTGGCAAGAGAGAACGGGTCAGCAAGAGCGCTGGGGTATACACAACAATGTATTACGATACAGACACAACAATAGCGAAACGGCGTGTTTAACGGTGGAAAGGATAACAGCTTGGAGACCTATGAATCTACCATCGACGCTAGCGCTCTATTAATTAGTTTAGTAAACTATTACCATGCTCAAGGTTAGCAGTGGCCCAGGGGGGGCCCAATTTGTATGCGCAGACCGAGCTCAAATTTCTGGCTCTGCGCATGACGTCACCGCAGGAGCACTATATGTTGTCGGAGCATTTGAATATACGGTCGCGTAGTGTACTTCGATTGTGATTTTCCTTATAACTTGGTTTAAATTGTGCTAACATGCTTGGATTTGCTGTCGCGGGCTGTACAACTTACAGCAGAAAAACTAAAGGTACTGGTATCACGTATCATCACGTATCATACCTTTCCAAAGGATTTACAGCTCAGGAAAATATGGGTTCAAAAGTGTTATCGTAAGGATGATTACAGTACAGCAACAGCAACTGTGTTTTCGCAACATTTTGTGCCAGAAGATTATGTTCGTGATTTGCAAGCTGAGTTACTAAATTTACCTGCAAAGAAAATACCAGGTTCTGTGTTGTGTGCTAATCTTCCTAGTCTGATGTTTAATGCTCCTTGCACGTCTACTGCCATTCAAAGATCACCAACCAACATCAGTCAAAACCAAAGCAGCAGAACTGATAGATATCAAGCCAGATATGTGAGGAAAAGAGCTGTTAAAACCCTTGCCGGTGTGTCGCCTAAAAAAACAAAAATAGACCAATGCACTTCAACCTCAAATATTGATTCTGGTGAAGTTATGTTACTAAAAAGACGTGTGAAAGAACGTGAAGAGAAATCAAAAAAACTGGAAGCTACATGTTTAACTTTGAAGATTAAGAACAAATATCTGCTTGAGGAATTGAGAGCGACTTCCCAGAAACAGAGCTCAAGAATAATATCAAGAAATTAGTACACAACGAGGCGAAAAAATTACTGAAAAGCATATTTTCGGAAAACCAGATTAAAAAAAACTTAAATTAGTCCACAAACCGAAGGTTGGTTGGATCCCCCCGAAGAAGGCATACTAAGCCATTGTGTCAGGGAAAGAAACATGTTAAGTGGAACAGTGATGATATTTGCAAAGCAGTGACATTACGTGCTATTTCCAAAAAGTGCTATTTGTTTTTGAGAAATAAGCTTCATTCTCCGCTGCCAGGTTTGTCAACTTTGAAACGGAGTATCTCCCGTTCTTTTCGCTGTCTGACAGGTGTGTAGCAAGATGTAATACAGCTAATGAAAGCTCAGGCATTAACATTTTCCTACGCTGAACGTGTGTGTGTCTTGTCATGTGGATAGTAGCATTGTTTACGACCAGAAAGAAGATCGTATTATAGGGCCGCTTAGTAATGTACAATTTGCTATGATTCGTGGTCTTTTCAGTGGCTGGAAACAGCCCATATACTACGATTTCGACATTCAGATGACAGCGGCATAGTTGAAATCAATTATTTGCAGCCTTGAAAACGCCGGCTACAATGTTGTTGCTATTGTTGCTGATCTCGGCACAAAGAATCGCTGTGTTTGGAAAGAACTTAATGTAAGTGATACAAATACATGCTTCCAGAATCCGAGAAATACTGATAAAAGAATATGGGTGTTTTCAGATGTTCCTCATCTATATAAACTGCTAGGGAATCATTTTATTGATGACTGGTTTATTTTTCCAAGTGGCAAAAAAGTTGTGAAAACAGTGGTTGAAAAATTAATTGAATTGGATAGTGGTGAAATAAAAGTGTGCCCCAAGCTTACGCAGTTTCACTTATCAGGAGCGCCAGATGGTATATTTGGCATTGCAACTGTTTCCTAACACCACAGCACAAGCAATACGCTATTTCATGCCAGAAGAAGAACACGTTGCTAATTTTTTCCAGCTTGTCAACGACTCATTTGACATTATGAATAGTAGAGTACTAAAATCTGGATGGATAGAAGTACTGTCACGCGGAAGTCTTATTGTACCATCCGATGACTGGTTAAATAAAGTGTCACAATTTGAACTAATTTTTATGGATGTGAATGATCGTGATTTTATGTCGAAAGAAAATAATATTGTTAAAAGAATTTGTACCAAAATAATAGAAAAATATCCAGAGGTGCCAGTGGAAGTGATAAAACTCTATGTAAGAACAAGAATGTTTATTCGTTTACGTTACATAAATGCAAAAGGCAGCAGCGGTACATAGGAGGAAATCTCGTCAATTCCTCGCATCGTCCGTTCCAGATGCGGAGAAAAACTAACATAACAAGGTATGTGAATCTGACTATCAAATACTTAAAAAAAATCATTGAATTAATTGCTCTGGCATCCGTAAATTGAATAGTTTAGATCAGCAGCGCGCTTCGCTCATTTGCCGCTTGTATCCATTGCTTGTGTTTGCTCCTGCAGTGACGTCATTTCAACAGCCAATCGCCACTCGTTTCGCTTCGGGCCCTACCTTTAGTAGAATTACCTTGCAGTGGCCAGTTGTCTCTGTCTCTGGTGGCCAGTGGACTGCTGGTTGGGAACGATGCGTCTCGACGTATGACACGCGATTTCATTTTTTGCAATGAATGATAACTTTTTATCACTTGGTTCAAAAATCGGGACATTTGGCGTCCCGATCAAAGGTAAATCGGGACGCATCCCCAGACCCCCGAAAATCGGGACGTCCAGCGCAAATCGGGACACCTGGCAACGCTAGTCCCCACACACACTCCATCTATGAATGTGTGTGCCAGGCTTTACGGATTTATTTTTCAAACCTCGAAGCCTCTAATCATACTATTTAAATCTCATTTAGTGCAGTCTGAGTATTTCTGTTCCATCATCTATTGTACAATAGTTTCAGGTAAATTGTAAGCGCAATTTCTTAATTTTTTAAAAGTAAAAACATAAACCTCTGCACTTGCTCTTAAATTTTACATTTTGAAATAGATATTCCCCTAAATAAGACATATTTTGTACCTATGGTCGACACCATTTCCACAACCCTTTAAGCATAAAGAAATGGAGCATGATAAAGGAAAGTTGACAGAATGGGCCTGGTACAGGCAATACGTCTGAGATTGGGTCTCCTAGGTACAATCTAACTCCAAGATCCTGCAAGTCGTGGTTCCGTGGGGGATACTATAGATTCAGAGAGGCAACTTTACACTAATAAATCTCTTCATAAAAATAAAAAATTGTAAAAAATTTATAAAAAGTCTCATATTTTCCTTTACCATATCTACCAGCTTTACATGAAGTAGTACTTGACGAGTGCTGGATTTCACTATCTGCCTACGACACAATATACTTAAATACAGGCTCCTAAATATGACATCGTATGTACCAAAGACCGACACCATGTGTAAAGTTTAGGTTTCTACCATCGAGCCCGATGAATGAGCGGTAAAGCTCTGGCCTCGCATTCAGGAGGGCGCAAGTTAAAATCTCGGTCCGGTTACACACATTTGGATTTTACATGGTTTCTCCAAATTACTTCTATCGAATGGGGGTAGGGTTCCTTCAAAAGGCCATGGCCAAATTCCTTCACGTTCCTTGTCTACAGTCCCTTCCCGCCTCTAATGACCTCGACGTCTACGAGGCGTAAAGTCATCAGCAAAAAAAGAAGGTTTCTACCGCTGCACCGTAAAGTATATATATATAAAAAAAACTTGTTGCTAAACGCACAATGGTTCATTCAATTTATGATTAAAGCTCAAATTTCAGTAAGGAACACGCATCAATTCAGGTACTGAACTTATATTGGACGCATAGGTTATCAATAATAGAAATATTCTTCTCGTTTAAAGTACAAATGTATACGCTTACTAATTTCATCGTAGTGAGATTTACATAATCACGACCTGTGGAATAAAAAGCAATCATACATTAAATTCCCGACTTCTCGATGTGGCTATGGTAAGTACGTACATGGTCTACGAAAACTGTTCACCGTCGACAGACGAGACCATCACAGAACATTTGGACCAATTCAGATTGACGAGTAAACATGACAATGTTACTCGTTTTATGCACAGTTTTCTGGATCATCGTATTTTCTAATTTCTAACTTAATACTATTTCTTGCCCACTATAGGTGTATTGTCGATAATAGGAGCGCTAACTTCATGTGAGACCTAACCCATAATTGAGAATTATGTGTTGCTGGAGACATGATTAAGTTCTATGCGTCACCTAGATTTTGCGTTTGTCTCGCATTTCGATACGAGGTAATAGTTAAGAATTGGACTACACACTCGTCAAAAACAGCTAAGCATCTAAAGTTAAATTTTTTGAAATATTCTAAAAAGATGGCTTACTTGAAACCAAGAATTTCTTAAAACTGGCCGATATACTCATCCAAACAGTTAGGATCAGATGATGTATCTATTAAAATATTATTACAACAAAGAGGCTTCTCGAGCTATTTAAACTTGGATTAGTTATGTAATGAACTATTTTGTTTAGGTTGGAATGTGACCTTGGTCACTTGAAATGCGATCTGAATTGGAAGTGCAGAAGAACGAAAAATTACTGTAAATAGATAAATAAATTAATAACATTTTTCGACTTGATGATAGAATTTAAGTTTTCCGCGCATTTCCTCCCTCCGCCCTTGTTGTTGCTGGACTTAAACGTAGAACCTGAACCAAGGAGTGTACTAGCGTGCTCCTGAGATCAAAACAAAGTCCGAAAAAATTCTTGGACGCACCGGGATTTTAATCAAGGATCCTGAATATTGAACATGAGTTTCTTGAACATTTTTTTTTCTATCTACAGAATTTGTTTTAATTCCTGTGTTCTCAGATACCAGACCTCTAATGTCTTACGTGTTACTCTTTCTTGCAAGTATTTAATACATCAAGGCCGTAATAGTTAATTACGTCTTCAGAATAGAATGAAGCGTTGTAATGTGATCTAAAATGCAGCTAGAA
>JARYHS010009012.1:0-18000 GCA_031002005.1 Vandiemenella viatica | reverse complement strand
CGCGAAAGTATTCCCACACATTTCAGGGTAGCGTAAATTTTCAATGTCGGGTAGCAGTTCTGTATTGGTTGATGTTCGGTTTGTTGTCACTGTAGAAGAACGCTTGTCTGCTTCCTACACCCCCCCCGTCGAAATGTTTAATTGCCCGTATTATCATTTCGGTAGTTACGTTGAATATTGTTTTTGTGAACTATTCTGTTGAACTGATTCCACTCCACTTCTTCTGTTTTATTTTCCTTGGTACGAAGTAGAACCAAGTACCTTATTTTGAGTAGTAGTTGAAGGTCGAATAGAACTGAGAAGTTTTGATCTACGGTCATGCTGGTGTATCATGAACAATCACATTGAAAATAACTGTACTAATTACTGAGCCTTGAGGAATACCCGCAGGACTTGGACATGTGGATCTTTGTCCATCGACAACATCGAAGAATCTTCTCTTGTAGAGATAATTTCCGATTAACGTACACTGTCGAACGGTTGACTTTGATCTTGGTAGATTAGTGATAAGATTACTAAAGCTGCTTTTCTATATGAGTTAGTCCGAAACGAAACTCCTATAAGAAGACCAAGTCTTCACTCAATTCAGACAGCAAAATAATTCAATTTTACAATCTCAACCTCTTTCTTCCGATTGATACTGTTTATCCAGGATTCCACACTGATTGTTAAGAAAACTAGCCTCAAATTCCGTCGAAAATGACGGGTCCAACTGGCAATTCATTTCTTCTTAATTGCTTAACTAAATAGAATTGTTATAAAATAATGCTGGTGTAGCTAAAAATCTCAGTTGACAGCTTGGTCCAGGTTGCATTTCAGCCACTTGGAAATCAAAGCTTTAATCAAAAACTAATTAATATATTCCCTTTATCTCATGTTAATGTCAACATGAATCGCGATTTAAACTTGACCCAAACTCTTCACGGAATCTCACACCTTTCTTTTTTGTTACCCGTGATGCAGATTGATGTTTTAACGGCTGATACAGCTTAAATGTGGCTGAAATAATGACTCCAATAATAGGACGTCAGTGTAAAACAAAAACAAAAAATAAATCTTAACAAATGACGTTATACCACGTATTATTAGTTTTAATTGTGGTTTAGGTGCGAGCAATTTGGAACTATTTTCAATCAAACAAATTAATGATTTCAGTAAAAAAGCAACTAAAACTTAATATCCCGATTTCAACGAAAGATAAATTTTTTATTCAGTGTTCTGCAATTCATTTCTTTGTAATTGCTTAACTAAATAGTATTGTTATGAAATAAAACTCAATGTAATTCCTCGAGCCTTGCGCTGTAGCAAAAAGTTTCATTTGTCATCCTGGTTCAGGTTGAATTTCGAACCAAACTACGCTCAAATTGCCGCCAGAAAAACAATACTTCATTCACACGCATATTAATACATGTAGTGTATCGCATGTTAGTTCCAATAATACATCGTGATATAAACTTCACCAAAAATCTTCACAGGTTCTTACAAATTTCTTTTTGTTATCCGTGATTGAGATCAATATTACAATGTGTGAATGGCAGTTACATGCAAATAAAATATGAAATCAGTGAAAGCAAAAGATTTTAAAAATGAATCTTAACAACTTACGTCATGCCACGTAACATTAGTTTTCATTGTTGTCTACACTGTATAAATCGCTATCACTGTCGAACTACTTTTTAAGTAATGATTTAAGTAACAGGACAATCATGAAAACAGTTTAAATTATTTTTTTTAAAAAACTTAAAAATTACTCATGCCATCTGCTGTAACGTCAAGAGCCAGTGGTAGTAACAATATCAACAAAACTGCTGCTGACATTACTAATCGAAAATTAAAGCTTTTATCTTACATATCTATGGCCAAAGATTTTAACAAATAATTTTACATCGAACGAATATTAAATAAATATTAGTATCTAATAATGATTATGTCTATTTAAAACAAATACCTACTTTTCTTTCAGTGTTCTGAGAGTTAATTTATTCACGGAATCTTACGGAGGGTCCATGAACTATGTAACTTCGTTTTGGCCTCCTGTAACCCCCCTCCATATCCTTCATGTAGCCTGACGTGGATTTTGCCCCTTTCTCCATCCCCCACCCCCTCCAACCATGTGACACGTAGTTTTTCTCCCTATTGATTTCAGTGGACTTTTTGTACTGTTTTCTGTTGTCAGATTATTGTAAATTACACATAGATATAATTAAATGACGGAAATAAATATTCAAATGCTGTTGTGTGTTCTATACCTTATTTTAACAAATAATAATATGAATGAAAAGCTACGTACCTTGGCTCTGAACCACCCCTCCTCCTCCCCCCCCCCCACATACACGTAGAACAGTGTAGCTTCTACCCAACCTCCCTCTCCCCCCCCCAGACCGAGCAACGTAGTTTATGGACGCTTTCTTAGCTAAACAGAACGTTTATTAAATAGCACTCATAACTTAGAACAACATCTATGCTCGTTGTAAGTTGGGTAACGAAGGCGAGAAGCGTGACGTCATCACTCTGACAGTTAATAATCGGGAGAAAACGTTAAAGAAATATACCGCGGCATTCTAGGATTCAGTCCCTAAATCAGTAACAGGAAATATCATTGCAGGCGTAATCCAAGATTCAGTAGATGTATAGGTATAAAAGCGTCACGATTGTACTACAACTTTGGGATATCTTTGGCTTTGATTTCACCAACAGCATTTTCACTTTACTCACATTTGGTGCACGTTATATTCTATTGTCCGCCACCAACTTATGTTCCGACTTTGTGAGAAGTGTCGGCAGAATCAGGTTTTTATCTGCGGTACATCCCATTGTGAATTGTTACTCCGCTAGTGAATTAAGTTTAACAGATGAAATTATGCTGGACTATCTGAAATGTACAGGTCATTATTAAATGAAAGGAGGCGTAATACGTCAACAGTCGCGTAACAGCGCACCCGTTAACACCCTGTTACTGAAACGTCGCATATACCTACAACTGCGTATAACTGTGTACTTTCCTAAGCAAAGTATTGTTACTAATCAATCAACGTTAGTAAAGCATATTCGTATTGTCTTGCAACCTAGTATGTTGAAGCTGGCTGGGCTATTTTTGGCCTTCAATGGTTCTGTTGCTATGGAACAAGAAATGTAACCAAATCACGCAAAATATTTAACTGTTATTAACGATAATACTTTCGCGATAACTGAAGACCAGTGTTAAATAGTTTTGAACTATTTTAATACCAGAATTCGATTAACCACTAATTGTCTGAATGAGCATTAATATTTGACCACCTCTTTTACCGCTTATTTCTGAGATCGTAATTTATCAGAAGGACTCATAGGCTCTTGCTCTATTTGAGACTAAACGTGTTTTAGTGATTTCACAATAACAATTCGATAGTAACGATGTGCTTCTTGAAATCAAATATTAATCTGTAAACATTTCGCCTGCGAGAGCGCTACTTAAGTTCCTCTGCTAGTGATTCAGGAAAAATCCAATCGATCGGTTTACATTAGGAACTGAACACCTTACGTGCAAAGATCCCAGGAGAAAATGAGGTACTTTTCTTCATACGACGCAGTAAAGCTGAGAAATAAAGAAAACACTGTCTGATCGCATATCTGTTTTGTTGAATGTGATTCACTATTACCGGATTTTGTGGTGATTATATCTACCACATAGCCCCAGGAGTAAAATAGGTTATGTTGGGTTTTGTGGAAATCTGAGAAGTTAAAGAAAAATGTACCATAAAATAGAACCCATTTTACGTTTAATGCGATGTCCGCAAAAACTGTTGCTCAGATTTTGATGGGTTTACATTCAGTGCTCAGCGTGTGTCCTCGGGAGTAAAGCAAGATACGTTTCATTTTAATATGACGTCAAGTAGATAAAAAATCAAGGTAAAAATGTCTGTCAATTCACACCAATTGTTCGTTGATGGGATTTCAATCAATTGCCTGAGAAGTAAAATACGATATGTATCACAGCGAGTAGTCGGTAAGAAAATGATCTTTAAGGCACATGAAGAGGTGTACATAACGGCTATGATATAGCAAATCTGTTTTACCAGTACTTTCTGCAAACGTATTACATAGTACTCGATGTTGCTTGTCGAGTATATTAGTCACACAACAGTGTACCACAAATAATAACCATCAGTTGTTTAACTCATACCTGAGAGTCATGATCCCACTGGGTTTCCATTTCACTTTTGAAATTATTGACTTCACAAGATGTTTTGCAGATGTCTGAATATGTGAATTTAACGTTTTCCCATGATACATGAAAATCTATATTGTCCCTAATACGAAGCAAGCATATTGCCATGGTATAGATAGTAGTAATAACAGTTGTATGTTTATTTCAAAATAACGTAATTAATATTTTGTTATTCACCATCAAAATCTTTGATTTTCATTAAATCTGTTGTTAGTTACATGAAACGAAACATGACTCTGTATTTGGCTGGTCGCAGTTTATAGGATTTTAGAATTGTATATTACATATTAGACATTCAAGCATTAGTATTAAGTTAGCTGAATGGTATTACTACTTCAAAACAAATACTGAAATTTGAAATTAAATAATACAAAACAGTATGACATCAGTGTTAAGGATGTTTCAATCAGTCCTCTCTACTCGGTGAAATAGCAAGTAAACACCCGTCTGACGCATTATCAGTGAGGGACTAAAACCAGTTTGAGTGTTCTATCATTCATTAGATGAATAAAGCATAGTAATTAATTAGTTATGCATTCCGATTATCTGATTACAGCCGATTTGCAATAATTAATTAATAACTTTTTAATCCTCAACATGGGGTTGATTAAAATTATAACACGTGATTACGGGTTTGTTTTATTGTTATTGCCTTATATTTGGATTTCTGTTACACAATCCTGGTGATGTAGGCAACCAATGATATTCCGCGTAAATCTTAACTGAAAAAAAAAAGATTACTGCGTTTTGTTTATTTGCAATTTAACCGAAGGTAACCTCAATTCTGTTGCAGTTTGTAACTAAACTGTGTAGAACGTGTTCTGCGAAACGATTTGCTTTGGGTGGGCCATATTCCTTAAATCTTCATACAGTGCTCTTGGAAATTAATGTGTTCCAATAGACATTCAAATCATACCATTTATGGACCGGCTGACTCCTAATTATTTCATTCGGCGAAAATCGAAAATCCAGAAGAATATTTTGCTAACTCAATAATTCCTCCCAGGCAACGAATATATAGTAGATAAAATCAAAAAGAAGACACCAGGAACACATAATACTTCGCCAATGAAATAATGAATATGAACCGTAAACCTCTAGAAGAAGATCCAGTACTGCGTTAATGAACAGAACGGTGTTTGTACTGACTGTATACTAACAGCACTTATCTTTACGTAACATCGTAAACTGAAGAAACGATTTATATCTTAAGTGAGCGGTATCATAATCCGTGTGTGTCAAAGGCAGGCACTTATCTTTATTCTTATCTGGCTACCATCTGTATTCCGGCGTGAAATTAGGAAAAAATTATGATTATCATGGTAGCTTTAGTTCGAACATTAATTAGAATGTCTATACTTAAGCAAATAAGGAATAGGACACTCACAAATTATCGAACGTGGTGGGTGAGCGGTAAACGCTCTGGCCTCGTATTCGGGAGAACGCCGGTTCGTGTCCCTGTCCGGGCATCCAGATTTGAGTTTTTCCATGGTTTCCCCAAATCTCTCCAGGAGAATGCCTCGTTGCTTCGTCCAAAAAGGACATGGCAGAATTCCTTCCCGTTCCTTGTCATCAGTCCCTTTCCTGCCTCTAACAGCCTCGACGTCGAAGAGGCGTAAAGCCATAAAAAATACTCGCAAAATACTGCAACACGTATAGACTCTCTCTCTCTCTCTCTCTTTCTCTCCTTGCAGGGAGATTCATAAGAATATGTTCTCCGGAACGGGTAACTGATAGTGTTTCATGATGGGATCCTTTGTTTTAGTGCTGTTTGGGTAAAATTTGTTCCGATTTTCTTTCGTCTTCTAGTTGTTGTGCATCATAGTAAACTCCACGGACGAACTACGCCTAATAACTTTCATTCGCATACGCTAAATCCTTCATGATTCGCTTCCTAACTGGGTAGTTTGTGTCCTATTTTATTTTTGTGGAGTTATATGAACAGTTTGATACAACTGGGATTCGAACCCAGTGCGGGCAGGAAGTTTTTGCATGCTTTGCTTATTTAATATGTGATTAGACTGTGTTTCTGATTCTATGTTTATCTGGATGAGGAATGCGGGTCAAATTGAGACTCGGTTACCGAATAATTCAACTGGGTCTCCTTACTGACAACACAACATGTATATTTATTTTTTATTTACTAAAATATAAACCATTCATTCATTAGATATTCATCATCTCTACAAGTGACTTCTCTCAGCAGAAGCAGTACATTTGTTTGGACACTGAATGTAAAATGGACTCTGACTACAAGAAAAACAATTATCGTTTTCAAAGTGAGTTCAGTTTGCCGATTTAAAACAAAGCAAAGTAGATTCCACTAGTAAAATAACATTTTATAAAAATGATAGCAGCGTGTTAATTGTATATGCAAATTTATTTGATAGAAATCTTAAATAGGAAGTATTATATTACTTCTCATGATAAAACTAATAAATCTATTCCTTCTCTTAAGCTTAGCTTATGACTTTAATCTTAGTTCGTTATATTAAGAGAAGAAAGAGAAGAAATATACTAAATAATAGTCTAAAGTTTTTTATGGCTTTACGCCTAGTCTACGTCGAGATGATTAGAGACACGAGTCTAATGTTCCGTAATATGCTTATCTCAAGGGGAAGTTAAAAGTATAAAGTATGTTGTTATTTCAGACATTCCTTCTGTTTAAAGGAATGGCTTGACAATAATTCTTCCACCATTTAATGTCTTATTACGCAATTAAAACATTTAAGTTTCCAATTTAAACTTAGAGTAGCCTTCAATACGTCTCTGCATGCTAAATACCATTGTCTCTGTAGCTTTACAATACCTGTAGATATTTCATTGTTCTTTGAATTAGTTTCTTTGCTCAGATAGTATATGGTTTATGACATAACATAATTCCTAATAACTCATACAGACTGATTAGACTTACGAACTGCAAGCATTTAGGAGAGGTAAGTGTAACAGTGATCGTAGATAATTTAGGATAAGTTTAACAGCTCTGTCGAAGATGTTACCACTCCAGGGAGTTCTTCTCTCCTATATGTGTATGCATTGAATTGCCTCTTCAGCATTACGGCCACATAAAAGGATGGAAGAGAGATCTTAAACTGAAATACAAGGTAGTATTTTCGCAAAAAGTAATAGAGATTCATTCAGAATGACCATCGCGTGTATCCACACTTATGTTTGGCTGAAATATCTTTTTACATTTCCTGAAGATACCAGATACGCCTTCAGGCCCCATTTACTGCAGGTTCTTATCAGGAAACAAAATTAGTATTGAAATTTAAGTTAATAAGGTCAGTGTGGCCAACTAATTTCGCACAGCAGTACTTGGCTAAGTTTACTTTAACTATAGAAAAACTAAGTCCACAACCCTAGGGAGGCATACTAGGCCATTGCGTCAGAGGTAGGTTGGCTGGTTCCTTTCCTCTGGAACCTACAGTTTAACGTGGAATCTGAACCACGGAACGACCTGGAGTAGCTCATATGATCAGACACCGCTCTTAAAAATTCCTGCACCTACTGGAATATGAACCCAGGAATCGGAGCAGCGAACGTATGAAAGCAACGCCTTCACCAATGAGTTGCCAGACCGCTCACTTTCACTTTATATGCCGCATAATAACAGTACTGTGTTTGAGTGTGTGTGTTGGTTTTTCCGTGTTTCTGTTCTTCGTTGTCTCGTCTCCTATCATGAATGTTCCGTAACAGAGAATTTCTCCACGAAAATAAACTTACGTCTCAAGTTTCGTTCTTTCCATCCACTTTTTCCTCGATGAATAATGTAACGTGTTTTTAGGGTAAAGTTTCGATGTGAACTTGAAACTCTAAGTTCGATGTCAAAAACTGTAAGCTCATATATTTTGGGTTTTACGTTTCGTGTGGCTAATTTATTGCCCTCTGAAAACGTACGAAAACTTCTGAAAAAATGTGAAAACATAGTCGAACACGATCTCTGTCATGGTTTCTTTTGCTATATTAAAATTTTGATTCTGACATTAAAATTTTGGCTTCTCGACTCCTTTCCTTGTGTGTGTGTGTGTGTGTGTGTGTGAAAGAGAGAGAAAGAGATGGATTGTATTCGTTATCATTCCTTTTAGTCAATGTAACAAAAACACAAGATTCCTCTTTTCATAAAACGTAATTGCTATGTACGTAGTGTAGATTTTCATATGTGTGTTAATTTTTTTTTTCAGAGGTTCTGATGACATTATCATACGCGGGTCTCTTGAAGTTTTGAGGATTGGTGTACTTATTGCTATTAAATTTCCGATATTTTGTTTTGAGAAATTGACACAATTCAACGTGGCAAGCAAGACCGGTTTCAGTTAACGATTACATTATCTGGTACTTTTAAATCAACTTATTTCTGTATTTAACTATATTCACGTTGCGTTCGTAAAAACGCACGTAATTCGAAGAATAATTTCTAGTAATTAAATAGATGTTTCTTTTGGCATCAGCTAGAAATCGTGTGAAGTCAAGAATACAAAATTAGATTTTATTTTGTCCTAAAATATCTTTCCCTCAAATTGTCAATTTATTCGTTAGCTTCAGTGGGTTTTAACATTCTCATTTCTGTCTTCGTTTTTATGTTTGAGACATTTTTATGAGAAAAAAATATGACAGCTTCATTTTATGAGATTTAGCAACGGTTTTACTTATCACAACAAAAGAGCTGAGAATTATAACCACAGAAGCATATAATTAGAATTTGAAATTGGTCGAAATACAAATATTGTTGGTGGCTACAGACAGTACTATAAGCATAACACATAGTAAGGTATGTACAGAATATAGAGTGTGCAATTATTTCAGCCTCCAAAAATTACAGGAATAGTATCAAAGGTAATCATTAGACACTGTTGCCAATCATTCCTGCAGTTTAGAAATAAAATGCTAGTAGTCAGTACATTTTTTTTTTTACTTATGGCTTTACGCCTCGTCGACGTCGAGGTCATTATAGGCGAAATGTGATTGGGGACAAGGAAAAGGAAGGAACTCGGCCATGGCTTTTTGAAGGAAGCATCTCGGCATTTTGCCTAGAGTGATTTGGGGAAACCATGGAAACCAAAATCTGGATGCCCGGACGGGGATTCGGACCTGCGTCCTTACGAATGCCAGAGCGTTAACCGCGTTAACCGCTCACCCACCACGCTCGGTGTACGCACAGGGAATGTCGAGATATTGTCACGAAAGGAAATATTCCACAAACGCTTCTTTTAGGATGCTTCATGACTCAACTGACTTCTTTAATCGCCTAATCTGTATTGACTTTTTAGCTTTGGGAACAATAAGAAGTATGCTTTTGTTTCCATGCATCCTTTGTTATTGTTATAGTTGCAGATGTGATTTCTAGTTGATATTCTGCCCTCCGCAAATAAATTTGAATATAATTAAACCTGATCTCCAAAAAGTGAGCGTTATTTCTGCGGCTGAGCGAAATCTTTCCGCTTGTCCTGTTTGCTTCCAACATTAAAATCACTAGAAGAAACATAAATGCGGCAGATAGTGTAGAATTCAGTAGCGTGCAGTCTAAAATGGATTCACATTAAGTAATCGGGTGACACTTAATGTAATAAGACGCATTTAAGTACATTCGTTATGCAGAAAATTGTTTTCATTATCTATAAACACAAAAGATGGAATCCTCCTTTTAGAGACGCCAACTTTTCAATGCTAGTCAACCACAATGCACCAGTGCTGTGGCACATTTCCTTCATTCCAATAGAACCTCCTGTTTTTTTTTATCATCCCCGCCCACAATATTCAGACAGCAAGTAGTAGCTGCCCTTCATTCAACTTGAAGGATTCAGTGTGTGGCTATTGTTACGTTAGGCCTTCCAATACAGACTGCGGACAAATCTTTTAGCGTTCTGCGTAAAGCGCACGCGTTTTGAAAGTGATCGGTCGGCGAGGAGAACACCGAAAATACAATGGAAAGAGAAAAAGTAAAAGATATACGTGGGGAACCTGTGCCCATTGAATAGTGCCCATTGACCAATCACCAATCAGGTTCGCAGGTCTCGAAGCAACAGCACACAAACCTTCACAAATGCGCAGCTGCAAAATGTATCTGCAGCGGTTGAAGAGCAGTTCGTACTTCTCGCCCACGCACAGTATTTGCATTTTAATCTGCCACTATTACATAAATCGGAGCCAGCTGAAGGAGATAGGCTAGACAGCCTTGATAAGCGAACATTTTCTATTCAACAATTAGCATTTTAGGTACAGGTTGAAGCTGCTAAAACCACTATATTTGAGGAATTAGAGTCTTACTGGGTATATTAAAAAAAGTTATAATTTCATTATTTTTCATCATAAATTTTGAACGTGATATACTCCCAAAGGGATTAAACTATAAAATGAAAAGAAAAAAAATATTTCTTTAGCTCCTAACAAGGTTTATCAACTTAAAGTAGACATAACGTCAGTAAAAGTGCATATGTTTAAATTTCAAATCTAAACAATTCAATGATCATGGCATAGAATCACAAAGAAAATTAGAACGAAAGGAATAACGTTTTGGAAAAAAACATCACAAGGTAAAATAGTTTAAATGTCCAATGCCGTAAACAGATAGCAATCTTTGAATGATTAGGGTACGATAAATCATCAACATGGAGGAAATACCTTGAAAAATTCATCTATTAAGATACGATTATGTCGGATGTACATTTTAAAACCAAGAAAACACAACAGAATTGTCAGAAAACAATGGTCGTGTCTTCTCTCTTAAAGGGCTTTGAAGCTAGAAACCTAACACAATGGAGAATTCTAACGAGACTGTTCAAGAGGAATCATTTTTTTTTTTTTTTTTTTTTTTTTTTTTTTTTTTTTTTTTTTTTTTTGCAAAAACAAGAGCTGTTGTAAGATGGATAAAATAAACAATCCATCTACAAAAAAATAGAGGGTTAGCCGTTTTCTCGACAGCCTCCCTGCCCCCCCCCCCCAAAAAAAAACCAATGAAAGTTAAATTAAACTGGAAATAATGTTGCAAAACGTTTATCAAAATTAACTAACTTCTACTGCAGAATGTTTGAAACTCGGTAAAGTTGTCTTCTGACTCATAAGAGATGTCTAAGGCAGCATTTTGGGATGTAAGATTATGTCTGACTATGACACATATGCTGATGATGGTCTGAAAGTTAAGATTTTCCGCAAATTTTCGATTCTGACGGTATAACAGATTCTGAGCATAAGTACCAAGTTAGACGTGCTACACCCCGTTATTTGCGACCGTAATTTTATTCACACTTAAGTTTATCTGCACTCTTCAACAGTTATGTTACTACATGATGTATTTATAAAATATAGGATCAGGAATCACATAGCACGCCATGACACGCTTCACTGAATTTGCGACTGACAGAAAACGTAAAAAATATTCTGTTGCAAAGATGCTATATCGTACGCCTGAGATACAAAAGTAACCAAAGTTTTTATACTCTATCAAAAATACACTCTCCCAATATCATTAAAATATTACCACCACCTAATGTGTAGGTAATTCACATGAATGCTATGGGAAGATATCAAAATATTTGATAGTGCGAATACTTTATATACCGTTACAATTGGAACTTCTTACATACGTCTTAATCAATTACGTCACTTCATGCTGTAGCGCGCATTGTTAGCTACAATTCAGTTCCAGGCCAAGATACATTTGGAATAATTCCAACCACCTAAATAACGACGTCAGTATCATGGCGCTTGAGAAAGCCATTTAAATTAATGTTAAAAACTAACTTGTTCTAACCTTATGCTATAATATAGAATGTCAGTTGGCATTCTGCTTCAGCCTGTATTTTAACTTTACCACAACCACCCCTAATATTGTTGCTGGAGAATCCAAATAACACGCATTAGTACATTCACTGCGTTGCCATAAATAGTTGTCCCATATAATCATAATATAACAGCTACGGAATCCTGTTCCATGCGTGATTAGTACGCACTTCTCAGATTCTTAAATCTTAATATGTTGCATATGGCAATCTGTAATTAGAAAATTCGGAGCACCTGCCCATTGCACGAAATTCGGGCTCGGTGTAATACATCCAAAACCGAATCACAACATTTAGCGAATTGAGCAGCTGCACTAGTTAGTATTATCATTAGTTTCCATGCCGAACGTTCTGTTGCTGAGCACCTCGCATTTCAACATGACATCGGTGGTTTGATACTGTAAAAATTATTTCTGTATCGAAGGTGCCAAATATCCGATAACACCTCCTAACAAATTAACATACGCTTTCCTGTGTTATGATCGATAACGTAAAAAAATTCACTGTGCTCAGTCGTCGACAAACTTTCTTGCTCTTTCATCTATAATATTTAAAATCTGTAGGCGCGCCTGTCTATGCGTAACGTCTTTGCCTGACGTTTTCGTTGATCAGGCAAGACGTCAGATGAAACTGACCAAAAACTCGTGTCCACATTCTTACGTTTTTAATTTCCGTCTTTGGTTCAGTTTTATTAAAAACATGGATGAAGCTTTACTTTTAGTGGTTATTTCACTACGTCTGATGAGATTAAAAAGATAAAAATGGTCTAGAAGATGGTTACTAAGGAGGAAAAGGGTATTTCACCTGAATTTACTTCGGGAATTACGTCATGAACCTGAAGACTGACGTAATTATCTGCGAATGGTTACGCGCTCTTATTTCAAATTGCTATCATATATATTGCCAATTGTTTCTCTTGCTGTATCTTTATAATTTAAGAATAAAAGAAGATCGAAATTTCACAGAACAGGTTTTTAAATATTATCGGCACCAGCACAAGAACGTGGTGGCTTCTTAATTTTTAGCATCCCTTTACGAAAAGAATCGATTAATTTTTCATATCCATTTCCTCTGTATCTCCAAGATACACTTCCTTACATTTATCAACCAAAGAATTTGCTTGATTTTTTGTCTTGGTCACTGTATTTATTTGACTTTAACTTGCCGTATACAAGGATACAACTCAATGAATTGCGTAAACAAATCATGTGATTACTGTCGTAGATTCGAAAAGTCAACCGCGTATAATTTTTTCCTAAAAGGAAAACAAAATAATAGTTATTTTAACTCCGCACAAGCTAAGAGATGATTGAAGGTTGAAGGGATAACTTCAGTCAAGACCGAAAACAATGCTCCCGAGGATCAGATTTTTGGAAGTCGTCAGTCTTCGTTCAGTTTAGGTAATACCCCTGTTTTTCTATCCACACAATATTTTGTCTGATACGTTTTAACTGCTCTAGTAAACCGTCCGTCAAGACGTTACGAGTAGATCAGCCTTCAGACATCACCCAAAAACTACCTAAACATTTTGGAAGGTGTTTTCTCAGTTTTAAAGCATATTGTCTAGCTTACAGTCTGCAGTATCATTCTACGTGGCATGGGAACGGAGCAAAAAATGACAATTGATTCGTACAGATACGCGCTTCAGATTATAATGCATCTCGGATGAACAATCCTTTGCGAGATATTCACCAAAGATCACACTGACACGCAGATAGCACTCCATCCTTTGGACTCTGTTAATATATTTTTTTTAATTAAGTCACTTTAATTATTTTTTTTAAACTGCTTTACGTCTCTTTTTAACATCGAGGTCTTTAGAGACGGGAAAGGATGGGGGCAAGGAATGGGAAGGAATTCGGCCATGGCCTTTTGAAGGAAGCATCCCGGCATTTGCCTGGAGTGATTTGGGGAAACCATGGAAAACCCAAATCTGGATGCCCGGACGGGGATTCGAACCGCCGTCCTCCCGAATGCGAGGCGAGAACGCTAACCGTTACACCGCCCCGCTCGGTACTTACTTTAGTTATTAATGTCGTAAGTTTGATATAGTACTTTAGAATACACGGAAATCGTTGATCAAACCAATGCATCAAAGATTAACAGTTCAACAAGCGTAACGAAATTGTGGTTTCAATGTAGGCCTACTGTAAAGGAAACAAAGATATTACATCACAAAAATTTATGCTTTACTACTGGGGGAAAATATCTTAACCCAATACTATGGCACCGGAGTCTACGCGGTCAAAGGAGCGGTAAAATGCTAATGGTGATCACTTGATTGCTAGTGAGATACATTTTCGACAAGAATATAAAATTTTCGATTATTCATTTGTCTGTTTCGCGAATGTACTTTCATCTAAACCTCAAACCCACCAAAACTTACCAAAAATATTTGATATCATTGTTTCTTATACAAAACCAATACACATACTAGGGCTTTGAGGAGTAGTTATAACTGCGTGGAATTATCCAGACCCTTTTACTGCGACAGTAACTATTTCGTGCAACAAATTCTTTGAGTATCGAGAGGTATAATCATTTATTTAATGTAGATGATTGATTCGTAGCTGAAATGCATTCTCTTGATTTTGATATCATGTTTTCTGCAGTGGCCCTCAATATATTTACAAACGTATTCACCTGAAGAAGTTTTTCGAACTTCTCGAACAGACAGCTATCTGACCGAGGCCGACCGACGAATACCATTACAATACTTGACCACAATTACGCACTGATTGCTGGTGGCGGATCTCGCCGGATTTTCCTTGGGTCGTTGTCGTGCCACCTGGTGGGGGTAATGGAGCAAGCCGGACGCGGAGCCAGATGAAACGCGGCCGGTCAATATTCTGCGGGCGATGAGGCCTCATTTGAATAACAGTGCCACGTAGCTGTGCCACCTCCTCATATCGGTCTGCAGCACCTCCTGCATTATCACCGCCGTCACGGCCAGCTGTTGACAGTACAGGCACCCATTACTCGCTGAGCCAGCACTTGTTAAACTAATCTTTCACACTTTAATTTGGGTTTATTTCACCGTAGGCTGAAGAAAACCAGTCTTGATTAGTTAGGATTTTTTTTTAATCCGTGTTTTGTATTTTGACTGGTTTGATGCAATCATCCATCCCTTCCTATCTTGTGCTAAACTCTTCATCTCTACACATCCCTTACAACCCACGTCCTCAGTTATCTGCTTCATATATTCTAATCTCTGTCTTCCTCTACATTTCTTACCTTCGACTGTTCTCTCCACTAACAAATTAACCAATCCAGCATGTCTCGAAATATGACATAGCAACCTGTCTCTTCATTCTGTAAGCTTCTTCCACAAAAATTCTTTCCTCACCCATTATTTCCAAAACTCATTAATTTTGTACTTTGTCTGTCCATTTCATTTTCAGAATTCTTCTGCAGCTCCATATTTCAAATGCTTCAATTTTCTTTCTTTCTGGTATTCCTAAAGTCCATGTTTCGCTACCATAAAGTGCTGTGCTCCACACGTAGAGTTTTAAAAAGTTCTTTCTAATCCCTAGATCAATATTTGAAACTAAAAGATTTCTCTTTTTCATGAAGGCTTTATTTGTTAGTGCTATTTGGCTTTTAACATCATTCTTGCTTCAGCCATCGGTTGTAATTTTGCTTCCCATGTAGCAGAATTCACTTACTTCTCCTATTGCATCCGATCTTATTTTTATATTTAATCTACTGTGATTGGTATCATTTCTGCTACATTTCATCTCATTTGTCTTACTTTGATTTATATTCAGTCCAAAATCATCCTTCAGTATTTTATTCATGTAACTTCTCAATATCCTCAGCTCATTCTGATAACAACACAATGTCATCAGCAAATCGTAGAATACTGATTTTTTCTCCCTGAACACTTATGCCACATGAAAATTTTTCTTTTTATTCCTTTATTGGTTCTTCTGATTAGTTAAGTACTGGGTTAAAAAAATCTCGGAATTGTAAACTCATTTATTTTTTCCGGAAACTAACCAATTAAAAATTTTGTGTATTCACTGTCAGACATCATCTTCAGGCGAAGTGTGAACAGGTCGCAAAACCTTCGTTTATATGAGAATTAAGACTTTCCTGGCGTATTGGTGAAATGTTGTATTCACGGGTTCTCCGCCGTATAGAATTGGCGAAATACAAGCTTTCGGCGGCTAGCACTGCCGCCATCACCAGGTCCGTTGTTACTTCTGTGACAACTAGAGCTAGCCGCCGAAAGCTTATCTTTCGTCAATTGTCTCCGGCGGAGAACCTGTGAAGACGATATTCCTGAAGTTTATATCTTGTCAAGTGCGCGTTGTTGATTGATTGACATGGCAACAGCGGGAGTTGTTCCGTCACCTAGCAACTGTATGAGGATTCGTTAGCACCACGCGGAGTTCTAAATACGGAACGCTGACGACGAGCAGCTTCGAAAACAGGTATCCATGTGTCACTAATGTAGAAAATATCATCTCGGTTTACAAGATCAGACGCGAGGTGAATTTTAGCCGCCTCTTGGCTATTTTGGCTAAAGCGGTGTCCTGGTTCTATACTATGTTCCGCCACCACAAACTTGTCGTTCTGTCCCAGCCGAACATGTCGGACATGTTGCAAACAAAAACGTCCGTGAAATATTATGTTGTTTCATTGTTTTTATTTTCGTTTTTGTCTATTTTTGAGATGTGAAATTCTAGTGTCGATTAATTCCTTAAATCCGTCAATCGAAGAAACCAGTACATGAAGCCACACTTCGGCATTTTTAATTTAATTCGTGGCAACTTTTTAGAAAAACGAGAGTGCAAACCATGAAGAGGGCATTACAAGGAAGCATTTAATACAAATTTCAACAGGTCAGTACCAGTTTTTGGAAGGTGGAGAATATCCCCTCCCACCCACAGCGAATTTAAGTTGTAAGTTAAAAAAATGGAGAAGTGGGGTTACAATTGAAGATGTCACACCTCCGTAGCAACTATCTGGGATGGTTTTCACATGCCATTCGTAACCTGGCCAGTGTAAATGTGCTGTCTAGACTATTGTGATTAATACGGTGGTCTATGTATTAGCACGAAAGAATGACGTGGGTGAAACCCAATGCCAGTCCATCAGGTCTGATTATTTTAAATGCATCGTTGAGGTTAACAGCTTTGCGTTATCATCCAACGGCAGAACAAACATCGATTAAGTCACATACAGTAGTTTTCTGCGCACTGCCTACAGGTTGCTGTTAATATCATTGTATTACATGGACTGTACAGTCCGGTTAGTAAAAATTACACAGATTACTATCTTAATGCGGCTTTCATATTGCGGTCTTGTTGGATGACTCAGTGAATGAATCTCCATGGAAACTGTTTCTATGGGTGTATTAAATTGCAGCATTCAGACTGGCAGCCTTAGAGCAATCGGGATAAAAAAATTTCCGTCAGGTGCTTCCCACCACGGCTGACCCAGAATCATGGCCCACAAACCCAGACGCCCTCATAGTAAAAACAAACGACGCACTTCCAGCGCGTCGCCATAGCCGTCGAAATAGCTTCGTCGATTTTAGAGGCCTGGCTCTGCTTTAGACCGTTGAACGTCTTCCTAAGGGGTAATGATGGACAGGAAGCGACGGCTTACTCAGCAGACTAAGCATACGGGTTCATTACGCTGCAATAGAGGATTTAATCTCAGAGCATGTTTCAGTGTATTATAGTACCGACTTGTTTTTGTTATATGCCGCTAGTACTTTTTTCATTTTTTTATTAACTGCTTAACGTCTCTTAACAGCGAGGTCTTTAGAGACGGGAAAGGATTGGGGGGGGGGGCAAGGAATAGAAAGGAATTCGGCCATGGCCTTTTGAACGAAGCATCCCAGCATTTGCCTGGAGTGATTTGGTAAACCATGGAAAACCCAAATCTGGATGCCCGGACGGGGAATTGAACCACCGTCCTCCCGAATACGGTCCAGAACGCTAACCGTTACACCAAATACCGTTAAATACAAATTCTATATGCTTCCAGGAAGTAGTTGAACAT
>JARYHS010009009.1:0-23990 GCA_031002005.1 Vandiemenella viatica | reverse complement strand
TCTTTTTATTACTAATTGTGCTTTCCTTATATTCGTATACTTGTTAGACTCTCAGCGTATAGTGATACTGAGTCATTAAATTGTCAGTAATTATGATCATTTCCTTGCAACCGTTGGCGTAAACCAACGATTGAAAAGAAATAAAGCTCCTATTTTGTATGATAATAAATTCAAACTAAAAGACCGTAATAAGAGAATTATCAGCGCAGTCTTTATGCACGGTGTATACTTTGTTCACAATTTAAAATTGCAATCTCAAAATCTTTTGCGTACAATACAAGAACAATACAGTAAAAGAAAATGTAACTATTTCTGAAGTTTGAATCTAGAGGAGCCAGAAGAAGAAACAGAAAATTCCTACACCAACCGAACTAGTGTTGGTGGTGCAATACTAGTGAATGTGGTACTGACATATAGGATGAATAAAATTATGTTTACCTATATTGTATACATTTATGAATATTATGTAAGATATTATAGGATTCAGTAAGATATAAAACCACTATGTAAAATGTACGTCCCGTAAAAAAACTATAACTTATCAAATTTATTGTTTTCCTCAAAAAAAAAAAAAAAATTAGAAAAAAACCAGGGTGCTAGTTTTTTTTTTCATGTTTTTTTCACAAAGCTGAAAAGTCACATACAAGAAAGTTCCAATTCACGAATATAGACGCTTTTATGAGGAGTATTCCCGATTACGTATGCCACGGCTTCCGGTATTATTTAGCCTACACTAATTTTAATTACGCGCATGATGGCTTCTTAATGGTTTAGGTCGGTTGAAATGCAGCATGGACAAGTATAAATATTTTCTTGAAACCCTTTCCGCCTACAATGCTAAAAAAAGAATTTATAGTTTGCAAACTTTATACCGAGGTATTCTTCATCCTGGCGGGTGGGCGAGTTAAGGGAGTGAATGTACTGTACATAAACTTAGTAAACATATAAATGTTTGATAAATGGGGCAAATTATGAGATTGTTGTATTTCTTCACTTAACATATTTATGAAATCCTATAAAAATATTTTAAGTTTTATTTTTTACCTAAACGACAAATTTTTTATGAGGGAAGCGTAACTTAAAACAATAGTCCAGAAGGGAGAGGAGGCAAGTTTTACATAATTTCCTAAAACGTTGAGACCCATGCTTAAAGAGGCCCATGACGATCAATATTATTGTCCCTATCCCAGAAGGGGATTTTGGTAAATTGGAAGCTCTAATATTAGGCGGTTATTAGAGCCCCTTAGGGAAATGGCGGATTACTCGTGGAAGAAATCGAATGCCCATTCATTGTGTATTCCGGGTGGCCTGATACGAGATGTGGAACAGGCCATCCCGGATGTCATAGAAGAGACGGGGTGTGGCCAACTACAGAGTGTGGCTCATTATCGGCACCAATGATGCTTGTCGCATTGGGTCGGAGGTTATCCTCTCTTCCTTCCGGCGGCTGGCTGAACAGGGTAAACTCTGTGGCCAAATGGCCGCAAGATATCGGCAGAGCTAACCATCTGTAGCATTGTAGACAGAGTTGATTGTGGACCTCTGATTCAGAGCCGTATTGAGGGGCTGCACTTCGACGTTTCTGTGATGATATTGGCTGCAGATTCCTCGATCTTCGCCATAGAGTCGAGTCATGCAGGGTTCCCCTTAATAGGTCAGGTGTGCACTACACACGTGAATCGGCTACACGGGTGGCAGGGGCCGTGTGGAATGCACTGGGTGGATTTTTATGCTGAGGGGAGGAAGACCCGAAACACGAAATACAGTTACGGGCAACCCAATCAGATGTAACACCGGAATGTAGGAGGAGCGTAAAAGAATCTCGACAGTTAAAAGTTCTCGTAATTAATTGTAGAAGCGTTTGTAACAAACAACCGGAACCTGATAGCATTATTTGTAGCACAGAAGCGGATATCGTTATCGGTACAGAAAGTTTGCTAAAACCGGAAATAAGTTCCGCCGAAATTTTCAAAGATAGCATGAATGTTTTTCGTAAAGACAGATTACATTCTCATGGAGGTGGGGTATTTATAGCTGTGAGTAAATCTCTCCCATGTAATGAAATAGAAGTCGATACGATCTGTGAAATCATATGGATTAAACTCATAGTTGCTCGGTGAAAACTCATCGTAGGCGCCTTCTACCGTCCACCCGATTCCGACATAGCTATCGCCTAGGAGTTAAGAAATAATGTAAACAGTATAGCTAGCCATTTTCAGGATCATGCTATGATTCTAGGAGGCGACTTCAATCTGCCTTATATTGACTGGCGTAATTACGTTCACATTACAGGTAGCAGGGATAAGGCAGCTTCTGAAGTAATTCTCGATTTGTTGTCAGATAATCATCTCGAGCAGTTAGTTAATGAACCTACGCGGTGTCATAACGGTAGTGAAAATATTTTAGATCTGCTGGTTACCAACAGGCCAGAATTATTCACCGAAATTTCAACGACCACTGGTATAAGCGATCACAAAGCGGTAATTGCAACTATCAGACTAATGACCAAGCGAAAAAGGAGTAAAACGGCGGATTGTATACAAATTCAGTAAGGCCTCTAAGGAGTGTTTTAGAACCTACCTGAGGAATAATTACCATAACTTCAAGTCTAAAAAGTACCCGTTGAAGAGATGTGGCATCGATTTATACGAATAGTCAGGGAAGGTATGGATATACATACACCGAAGCGGTTAATAAATGGGGAGGATGATCCACCGTGGTACACATGCGAAGTCAAAAGATTACTCAAAAAACAAAGGAGGATACACGCACGCTCAAGAAGGAAGGGGTGTCGCAGCGATTTAGAAACCTTAGCTGAGTTAAGAGGACGTATTAAGAATGTAATGCGTGAGGCCTTCAACGATTTTCATTCCAACTCTCTCTCTAAGAGTCTCACAGAAAACTCAAAGAAATTTTGGTCGTATATACGAAAAGTCAATTGTACCAACAGCAATATGCCAGCACTAATTCGTGAAGGTTCCGAGATTAATGAAAGCCGCGATGAAGCTAACGTACTAAATACTGTATTCCAAAATTCATTTACTGATGAAAATAAGGATAGTGTTCCCGTTTTCCCACGCCGTGTCGAGATGGTGATGGAATCATTACGAATAGATACTGCAGGTATCATAAAGCAATTAGAGCTCCTGAAGTGGGGGAAAGCACTGGGCTCAGATGGAATTCCAGTAATTTTCAGAATATGCGGCGGAAATCGGGCCATTTCTGTCTGATATATTCAGTAAATCATTACAAGAGCGAAAAGTACCTTCAGACAGGAAAATCGCGCAAGTAACTCCGATTTTCAAGAAAGGTGATCGAAGTGATCCTGGAAACTATCGTCCAATATCTATAACATCTGTTTGTAGTAGAGTTATGGAGCATATTATATGCTGGAACATTATGAAATTTCTAGACGATAATAATTTGCTTACAACAAATCAACACGGATTTCAGAAGAAAAGATCATGTGAAACACAGCTGGCCCTATTTACACACGACGTAATGAAAGTTGTTGATGCAGGTTCACAAGTAGATGCCATTTTTTTTTAGATTTTCAGAAAGCCTTTGACTCTGTGCCACACAACCGCCTTTTAGCGAAGCTACGAGCTTACGGTATATCGGATCAGCTTTGTGAATGGATAAAGGATTTTCTAACTGGTCAGTCGCAGTATGTCGTCGTTGAAGGAGAAAGTTCTTCTAATCTAGATGTTACATCGGGGGTACCTCAAGGAAGTGTAATAGTACCACTTCTTTTCTTAATTTTTATAAACGATCTCGGAGACAAAGTGAAAAGTCTTTTTAGATTGTTTTCTGATGATGCGGTTATTTCTAGGGAAGTAAGGAATTTGGCCGATTGCTTAGAAATTCAGCGTGATCTGGATATTATTTTGGCATGGTGCGCTGAGTGGCAACTTACGCTAAATTGTAAAAAGTGCAAGACAATGAGCATAACTAACAAAAAGAATCAAATTGTTCAGAAATACGAGTTAAACAATTCAGTTTCTCACCCATACTCATAACTCAATAATATGACGGGTTAGACAACTATTGGTCTCCTCAAAATTCTATTTTGTGCATGTCAAACATTTGTATAACGAGACGCGTTTCAATTTTGGTATCATCTGTTGCGTCCATACGTGTGTCGCAGGTGGCGCCATCTGCCATTGAGCTAGTTACCGCCACTATGTACACGCCAGTCGGCAGTAAGCTGCCGCCCAGATTAGACGCTGGCTCGGTGAGGCACGCTGCCTGCCGGATGGTTAGCCAGATAATAAATTTTAATGTGTGACTTTAGTACGAAAGTACTATTTTATTGAAAAGTGTTTTAGATTCATGTAATATATTTTAACTAGTGAGTATCCGCAAATTTTAATGTATATATTTTAAAGTTTAATATCAGGTGCACTATAATATCTACAGGTTTCTGAAGAAGACCCCCTTAAGGCGGGTCGAAACCGGTCAATAAATTCATTGAATATTTGCAACAGGTTTGGCTGTGTTTTCATTATACAATTGAAGAAATACCGTTGCTGTTGATGCTGCCATGTTCAAGATTTTGGAATTCAGTTTTTGATATGGTCGATTCTATGAAATATTTGGGAGTAACAGTACAAAGGAACATGAAATGGGACTTACACATTAATTCGTTAGTGGGTAGAGCTAATTCTAGGCTGCGATTCATAGGTCGAATATTGAAAAATTGTAATGAACAAACAGAGGAGATAGCGTACAAATCTCTTGTGCGTCCACATTTAGACTATTGTTGTTCCAATTGGGATCCGTTTATTAAGGGGTTGATCGAAAGTATAGAGAAAGTACAGAGAAGAGCCGCTCGATTCGTGACCGCTTGCTACAGTCCTTATGAAAGCGTCACAGAACTGATTAGTAGATTAGGCTGGGAGTCTCTGGTAGATAGACGACGCACGTTTCGTTTAAACTTATTGGTAAACATGTGTACTCCCACTTTCACTCACGAGTGTAGTGAAATACTTCGTCCACCAACCTATTTGAGCCGGAATGACAGGAAAGATAAGATTAGAGAAATAAGGTGCCGCAATGATTCTTATATGAATTCTTTTTTCCCTCGTACCATTAGGGATTGGAATGCACAACAAAGAGATTAACTTTGGTGCTGAGCACCCTCTGCCAACCACAATTTTGTGAATTGCAGATTATATATGTAGATATAGATGTAGATTCTTCAATATAGACGCTCTATATTCAAGCTCTCATCAATATGATTCAATATAATATTAATATTCTCATCAGTGCTCATTCTGGATAAAGTATTCGTGTTGCTTGGTCGGGACTGCCCTACCGCTTTCTGTTCTCACTTCGCGGCCTCAGAAGAAACTTATATTGAAGGAAATAATGATAATAAACCTCTTTAGATGTTCAAACGGTTTGTCATAATGGACAGAAAATATAATTTTCTACCAGTATTCGTCAATATTGTTAGGAAGGTTCAGTGCCCACCTAGACTATCAAAATGGTTCTCGATCAATACTGATAGTAATATTGATCGTCAAGGAGCCACCTTAAACAATCTGCTTCGACAGCGCTGCGATATGCCTGCTGAACTGGTCGACAGAAGTGTTTATCGTCAGACTGAAATTGACAAATCGTGTAACTTGTTTCCACAAAGATGATCAGGATAATTGTATTCCTGAGGACCTTACCAACAAAAGTTATAATTGGGTGCGAAGACTTCCGCGGTCGCTGTCAATGTAATCTTGGTTGTCCGGGTTGAACCGCGTCAATTTGTCGAAACCTAACGTTTCGGCCATCATTTTGTGGCCTTCTTCAGAGAAGGCGGTTCAACCCGGACAACCAAGATTACAAAAAGTTATAATTAACAAAACATCCAAGTAAATTTTTGGTTCAATGAGCGGTGAGAAGAAGGAAAAATATGGTGTTGGTGAAGTGATTAGGTTTCGTTAAATCACAAAATTCGTTTAAAATGATAAAGATTTAACTAAAACATAAAAGAAATATGCGCATTTTTCTTCAGTTATGAATATTTCCATCGTATAATTGGTGTTCTATTTGATATTTGATACTTAGAATAACTTTACAAAATTATTTTGGGGTTGATACTACAGTGGTATTGATATGCGTCTTTAACTGAAACTTCCATAACAAATACTGCTATCGAAACTCTCATTACAAACAATAAAAGTCCTAATTGCATTTGATACTTAGAAAAAAAAGTGTTCGATATATAAATTTTTAAAGCGATATTTCTTAAAGGTGGATTACATTCAGTTAAACCGGTACTTAATGAGAATAAAACTGAATGAGATTTTTTTTGTCATCAGTCTTTCCAATGGCTTGATGGAACCTCCATCCCTTCCTATCTTGTGCTAACCTCTTCACCTCTACATATCCCTTACAACCCACGTCCTCAATTATCTGCTTCATATATTCTAATCTCTGTCTTCCTCTACAGTTCTTACGTTCGACTGTTCCCTCCACTAGCAAATTAAACATTCCAGCATGTCTCAAAATATGACCTATCAGCCTGTCTCTTCTTTCTGTAAGCTTCTTCCACAAACTTCTTTCCTCACCCATAATTTACAAAACTCGTTCATTTCTTACTTTGTCTGTCCACTTAATTCTTCTGTAGCACCACATTTCAAATGCTTCAATTTTCTTTATTTCTGGTATTCCTAACGTCCATGTTTCCATACCGTAAAGTGGTGTGCTCCACACACAGAGTTTCTTTTCAAAAAAATTCTAATTCTTAAACCAATTTTTGAAAATAAAAGATTTCTCTTTTTCATGAAGGCCCTTTTTGCTAGTGTTATTCTGATTCAAGTTGACTACAACCTTGTCTCACACCCTTTTTAACAGATGCATGTCACTCATGGTTCTCTACTTTTATTATGGCCACTTGATTCTTATATAGTTTATAAAGTTTTCTCCTGTATATTAGACCTGACTTATTTAAAATTTTGAACATCTTGTCTCACCTACCATTATCAAAAGCTTTTTCTAAATCAACAAACGCCATCTTTGTTTTTCTTGATGCGCCCTTCAGGTATTAATCTTAAAGCCAGAATTGCTTCTCTTGTACAGCAATTTTACCTAAACCCAAACTGATCTTCACCTACTATCTCTTCTACTAACCTCTCTAATCTCCTGTATATTATTCTGGTCAGTAATTTTGAAGCATGTGATTTTAAACTAATGGTGCGATAATTCTCACATTTGCCGGCTTGTGCTTTCTTCAGAAGTGTAAAGATGAAGTTTTTATTAAAATCAGTTGGAATTTCTCCTGTTTAATAACTTTTTGATATCAGTTTGAATAATCTTTCGATTCCTTCTTCTCCCAAGGATTTAAGAAGGTCTGTAGGGATCTCATCAATTCCAACTGCCACAATTGCTTTCAAGTCATTGAGAGCTCAAAATAGGATCTCGTAAGTCATAAGTCATCAATGTTTACATCACCTTCCTTTTTCATTATGCTATTGTTCAATTCGTCCCCATCATACAGTTTCTCAATGTATTCCTTCCACCGGTTAGCTCTATCGTCTGAGCTTAAAAGAGATTTCCCATCGGCAGCTTTAATGTTTACTCCTCTTTTCTTCATTTCTCCAAAATTCCGTTTGATTTTCCTATACGCTACATCTACTTTACCTCCTTCTTCTAGCCATTTTCCTTTTGCTTTTTTGCAGTTCCTGTTTATTTGATTTCTGAATTGTCTATATTGCTCTTCCTGCTTCATTATGAGCATTTTGTACCTTCTCCTTTGATCCATCAGCTACAAAATTTCTTCTGTGATCCAAAGTTTTCGGGCAGCTTGTTCCCTAAAGCCTAAGTTTCTTACAAGCTTTAATTATTTCGGTCTTTAATGCATTTCATTCGTCCTCGGGTGAGCTCCTTTCAGTGTTACTTCTTAGACCTAAGTCTGAAATTTTTTCTTTTTTACCAGATTGTTTCAGTTCATTCATTTCCAGTCTATTCTGCTTATATTGCTTCCTTATTCGCTTGAATTTAAGCCTGCACTTCATTACTATCAAATTATGGTCAGAGTCTATGTCTGCTCCTGGGTACATTTTACAGTCTAGAACATAATCTCTGTTTGACCATGATATAATCTAGATGATATCTGCCTGTATTCTCAGGCCGTTTCCAGGTGTATATCCTTCTTGCATGGTTCTTAAACAGTGTGTTTGCCACTACTAGCTTATATGTTTCACAAAATTCTAACAACCTGCATCCTCGCTCAGTTCTTTCTCCTAGACCAAAACTTCCTACATTATTCCCCCCTTTCCCTTCTTCCACTATCGCATTCAAATGACCCATGATCATTAGATTTTACTCTCCCTTAATATATTAGATTAATTCTTCAATTTCGGCGTATATTTTCTATATTTCTTTGTCATCTTCCTGTGACGTTGGCATATACACTTGTACTAACGTGGTTGGCGTGGACTTAGTTTCTAACTTCATCAAAATAATCCTGTCACTAAACTGTTCATAATAACTCACCCGTTTCCGTACTCTCTTATTCATTACAAATCCTACACCTGTGACTCCATTGGCAGCTCGTGTGCTAATTATCCTATGATCCCCAGACCAGAAATCCTGTGCGTCCTTCCATTTAATCTCGCTAATCCCGACAACATCTAACTTAAGTTGTTCCATCTCCCTTTTTTAGTTTTCTAACCTATCTGCCCTATTCAGTCTTCTAACATTCCACACTCCGACTAGTAGAATGTTTCTATCCATTCTGATGAATCTTCCCTGAGCAGTCCCCACCCGGAGATCCGATTGGGGGACTATTTTACTTCCGGAATATCTTACCCAGGAAGAAGCCATTATGATATATGTAATTTGAGAGGATTACATGTCCTCGGGATACCCTTTGGGTCTTTAATGCAGTGGTTTCACGTTGCCTTCTACATCCCCATGCCTTTGATCATGTCTGATTCATCCGCCTTTAGGGGCCGTCTCCAAACCCAAGGGCAAGAGGGTGCCCTGGACCACTCCCCGCTCTTCCGCCCTCTTTTCGGAGGTCGTTGGCAAGCTGTGGGTGATTCCTTAAACCGGGAATCTTTCAGTCGCCAGAGCCTCGTCCGTGCAAATAGGGTGCACCACGTGCAGGAGAGGTGGATATTTGGTTGAAAAAGACTAGTATAGTCTCTCACTAAAGATGAGATATAAGCACTGATAATGGAACGTGTTAAGAAAATTTGTTGTGAACATAACATAAAATTGTTATCCCACACAAATTTTAATGGTGTATTACCGGTACATATATAGATATTGATACCTACAGCGTTTTATAATAATACAAATATTACAAACAATACATTTGTAAATGGGTAGAAATTCACTGACATTGATACTTGTAATACAAATAATGAAAATTTGTGTTCACTGTGTATTAATTACTATAATCATCAGACCGGTGATCAATATGATGACTCGTGGAGGGAATGATGTTCATTGTTCACCTATAATTTGTGTTTTATTAGACTTAGAAAACATTTTTAAAATTGTCTTGGGATGGATACTACAGTGGTATTGATATGCATCTGTATGCGATTATTTCATAACAAATACTGCTATTGAAACTCGTTACAAACAATAAAGTTCCTACTTGCCTTAAAAAAAAAAAAAAAAGTTAGGCCTATTGATAATCTTATATATATATAAAAATAGACGTGTTATTTCCTATATTTCACTTTTCAGCCACCACTTCCTAGCATAGATCACTGATGTTTGTGGGTGGAAGTAGCATGGAGTTTCCTGTCGTGCACAACGTTGGCCGAATGCCGATAGCTGTGGGGATGTGGGAGATATAATGATTAAAGTTGGTTACTGCAGGGCGTTTTCATATTTCGACCAAAAATTCGTATCTCAGTATACTTCTCTTTCCTGCCACAACTACATAACATAGACCTTTGGTGTTGTGTGTGGTAGTAGAATCGTCTTTCCTGTTGTGCACTATGGTTGTTAGATGTCGGTAGCTATGGGGGTGTGGGAGATATGGGGTTGAAAGTGGTCGACCTGTGGCAATTTCATACTTCTGCCAAAGACAAAAGTGTCATGGTGTATCACTTTTCAGCGAAAACTATAGATCACAGATAACTGACGTTTGTGTGTAGTAGTAGCACAGAGTCACCTTTCGATCACAACAGCGGCCGAATTTCAGAAACTGTGGTACTGTGGTAGATATGGTAGTTGAAAGTGGCCGACCAAGGATATTTCCCTATTTCGACTGTCTCCGCATATGTCACTTTTCTGCCACAACTACATAGCATAGAGCATTGGTGTTTGTGTTTGGTAGTAGAACCGTATCTCATGTAGTGCACTATGGTTGTTAGATGTTGGTAGCTATGGGGGGTGTGGGAGAAATGGGGGTTGAAAGTGGTCGACCTGTGGTAATTTCATACTTCTGCCAAAGACAAAAGTGTCATGGTGTATCACTTTTCAGCGAAAACTATAGATCACAGATACCTGGCGTTTGTGTGTAGTAGTAGCTCAGAGTCACCTTTCGATCACAACAGCCGCCGAATTTCAGAAACTGTGGTACTGTGGTAGATATGGTGGTTGTAAGTGGCCGACCAAGGATATTTCCCTATTTCGACTGTCTCCGCATATGTCACTTTCTGCCACAAACTACATAGCATAGAGCATTGGTGTTTGTGTTTGGTAGTAGAATCGTATCTCATGTAGTGCACTATGGTTGTTATATTTCGATAGCTATGGGGGTGTGGGAGAAATGGGGGTTGAAAGTGGTCGACCTGTGGTAATTCATACTTCTGCCAAAGACAAAAGTGTCATGGTGTATCACTTTTCAGCGAAAACTATCGATCACAGATAACTGGCGTTTGTGTGTAGTAGTAGCATAGAGTCACCTTTCGATCACAACAGCGGCCGAATTTCAGAAAACTGTGGTACTGTGGTAGATATGGTAGTTGTAAGTGGCCGACCAAGGATATTTCCCTATTTCGACTGTCTCCGCATATGTCACTTTTCTGCCACAACTACATAGCATAGAGCATTGGTGTTTGTGTTTGGTAGTAGAACCGTATCTCATGTAGTGCACTATGGTTGTTAGATGTCGGTAGCTATGGGGGTGTGGGAGAAATGGGGGTTGAAAGTGGTCGACCTGTGTAATTTCATACTTCTGCCAAAGACAAAAGTGTCATGGTGTATCACTTTTCAGCGAAAACTATAGATCACAGATACCTGGCGTTTGTGTGTAGTAGTAGCACAGAGTCACCTTTCGATCACAACAGCGGCCGAATTTCAGAAACTGTGGTACTGTGGTAGATATGGTGGTTGTAAGTGGCCGACCAAGGATATTTCCCTATTTCGACTGTCTCCGCATATGTCACTTTTCTGCCACAACTACATAGCATAGAGCATTGGTGTTTGTGTTTGGTAGTAGAATCGTATCTCATGTAGTGCACTATGGTTGTTAGATTTCGATAGCTATGGGGGTGTGGGGGAAATGGGGGTTGAAAGTGGTCGACCTGTGGCAATTTCATACTTCTGCCAAAGACAAAAGTGTCATGGTGTATCACTTTTCAGCGAAAAACTATAGATCACAGATACCTGGCGTTTCTGTGTAGTAGTAGCACAGAGTCACCTTTCGATCACAACAGCGGCCGAATTTCAGAAACTGTGGTACTGTGGTAGATATGGTGGTTGTAAGTGGCCGACCAAGGATATTTCCCTATTTCGACTGTCTCCGCATATGTCACTTTTCTGCCACAACTACATAGCATAGAGCATTGGTGTTTGTGTTTGGTAGTAGAACCGTATCTCATGTAGTGCACTATGGTTGTTAGATGTCGGTAGCTATGGGGGTGTGGGAGAAATGGGGGTTGAAAGTGGTCGACCTGTGGTAATTTCATACTTCTGCCAAAGACAAAAGTGTCATGGTGTATCACTTTTCAGCGAAAACTATAGATCACAGATACCTGGCGTTTGTGTGTAGTAGTAGCACAGAGTCACCTTTCGATCACAACAGCGGCCGAATTTCAGAAACTGTGGTACTGTGGTAGATATGGTGGTTGTAAGTGGCCGACCAAGGATATTTCCCTATTTCGACTGTCTCCGCATATGTCACTTTTCTGCCACAACTACATAGCATAGAGCATTGGTGTTTGTGTTTGGTAGTAGAATCGTATCTCATGTAGTGCACTATGGTTGTTATATTTCGATAGCTATGGGGGTGTGGGAGAAATGGGGGTTGAAAGTGGTCGACCTGTGGCAATTTCATACTTCTGCCAAAGACAAAAGTGTCATGGTGTATCACTTTACAGCGAAAACTATCGATCACAGATAACTGGCGTTTGTGTGTAGTAGTAGCTCAGAGTCACCTTTCGATCACAACAGCGGCCGAATTTCAGAAACTGTGGTACTGTGGTAGATATGGTGGTTATAAGTGGCCGACCAAGGATATTTCCCTATTTCGACTGTCTCCGCATATGTCACTATTCTGCCACAACTACATAGCATAGAGCATTGGTGTTTGTGTTTGGTAGTAGAATCGTATCTCATGTAGTGCACTATGGTTGTTAGATTTCGATAGCTATGGGGGTGTGGGAGAAATGGGTGTTGAAAGTGGTCGACCTGTGGTAATTTCATACTTCTGCCAAAGACAAAAGTGTCATGGTGTATCACTTTTCAGCGAAAACTATAGATCACAGATAACTGGCGTTTGTGTGTAATAGTAGCACAGAGTCACCTTTCGATCACAACAGCGGCCGAATTTCAGAAACTGTGGTACTGTGGTAGATATGGTGGTTGTAAGTGGCCGACCAAGGATATTTCCCTATTTCGACTGTCTCCGCATATGTCACTTTTCTGCCACAACTACATTGCATAAGCATTGGTGTTTGTGTTTGGTAGTAGAATAGTATCTCATGTAGTGCACTATGGTTGTTAGATGTCGGTAGCTATGGGGTGTGGGAGAAATGGGGGTTGAAAGTGGTCGACCTGTGGCAGTTTCATACTTCTGCCAAAGACAAAGTGTCATGGTGTATCACTTTTCAGCGAAAACTATAGATCACAGATAACTGGCGTTTGTGTGTAGTAGTAGCACAGAGTCACCTTTCGATCACAACAGCGGCCGAATTTCGGAAACTGTGGTATTGTGGTAGATATGGTGGTTGTAAGTGGCCGACCAAGGATATTTTCGTATTTCGACTGTCTCCGCATATGTCACTTTCTGCCACAACTACATAGCATAGAGCATTGGTGTTTGTGTTTGGTAGTAGAATCGTATCTCTTGTAGTGCACTATGGTTGTTAGATTTCGGTAGCTATGGGGGTGTGGGAGATATGGGGGTTGAAAGTGGTCGTCCTGTGGCAATTTCATATTTCTGCCAAAGACAAAAGTGTCATGGTGTATCACTTTTCAGCGAAAACTATAGATCACAGATCTCTGGCGTTTGTGTGTGGTAGTAACACAGAGTCACCTTTCGATCACAACAGCGGCCGAATTTCAGAAACTGTGGTTGTGTGGGAGATATGGTGGTTGTAAGTGGCCGACCAAGGATATTTTCGTATTTCGACGAAATGCATGTGTCTCCGCAGATTTCACTTTTCTGCCACGACTACACAGCATAGAGCATTGGTGTTTATGTGTGATGGTAGAATCGTGTCTGTTGTGGTGCACTATGGTTGTTAGATGTCTGTAGCTATGGGGGTGTGGAAGATATGGGGGATGAAATTGGTTGACCTGCGGCAATTTCATATTTCTGCCAAAGACGCATGTGTCACGGTGTATCACTTTTAAGTGAAAATTATCAATCGTAGAACACTGGTGTTTGTGTGTGGTAGTAACACAGAGTCTCCCATCTATCATAACGTTGACCGAAAATCGGTAACTGTGGGAGTGTGTGAGATATATTTTCGTATTTCATAAAAAAAAACTTGTGTGTATCCGTAAATTTTACTTTGCTGCCGGAACTACATAGCGCAGAAGACTGGTATTTGTGTGTGGTAATAGTATCGAGTCTCCCATCGTGCACTATGGTGGTTAGATGTCTATAGTTGTCAATATGAATTCTTTACAATCACGAACGAAGTCGTGGGTACCAGCTAGTTATAAAAAAATGAGTTCAATAATTTTTTAAAGTGATGCTTCTTTAAGGTGAATTACATTTATTGAACGCGATATTTGATAAGAATAAAATTGAATAAGGTATAAACACTCATAATGGAACGTCTGAAGAAAAATAAAATAGGTTTCACACCCAAATGTTAATTGTGTATTACATATACAGATACTGATGCGCGCAGCGTATTATAATGAAATCAGTATTGCAAACAATACATTTTGAAATGGGCATAAATTTACCGACATTAATACTTGTAAAACCAATAGATAAAATTTGCGTTAACTGTAAGCGACCAATTACAAATGGCGACTGGTTTATAGAAATTAATTGGTAGTTACTGAAGACAGTATGTCGTACATTTATGTTGTACTTTATGTTGTCTTAGCTCGTATTTTCTACTTATTTATTTCGTAGTCGTAGTAAAAAATATCTGTTTAATTATTTAATGTAATTTCTTCTGAAGTTTTTTAGCTTCGCCAATAACCAATGAACTTATATGCTTTGATTCCTTTTTATTTATGTCATAACATCTTTAATCATCCGAAGATATACAGGTTCTTTTTCGCAAGCAACTTTAAATTCAAAACGAACACGACAAGTTCTCACCAAGGTCGTCAGTCCTCCGCTATCTTTCATCTGTTCATCTAAACATTATCCTAAGAGTAATTATTATAGTTATTCATCTCTGTTATACCACAGCCCCCCTCTAGTTTGCCATATATCTTTGTCTTCACAAATATTCTGGCAAACTTACTGTGAACCTTTCGGTCTTCGCTTTGAATCATTATTCATACATAACATTTTTCACAATCTCAACAATGAGGAAAAAAAACAATAAATCCTTCCTCTTCGTGTCCTGTCACGGGAGTGCAGCACCGTTATCAGTTCACACATAGTACACTGACACGAAAAGTCTGTAACAATAAGATTTTAGCATCATTAATCTTATCAGCTATATCCAAAACAAAACATAAACTTGTTGCAACAAATATTTGTATGAACATAACAATCCATCAGGGTTTAAGGATTGTGAAATTCTAACCTCCGGACTCATCGGAGTACATAGCTAAGAGGTATTTACAAATGTTAAGTTTATCATCATTCTAATTATTTTCTTAACCTTTACATATTCGTTTTTTCAAGATATATATATCTTAATAATAAATAAAAGATTGATTATTCACATGTATAATCCATATAACCAGTCACTTATGAGTTCCGGAATGAACTCTTCATTTACAGGAAAAAAGGTCCCTGGAACAAAAAAATTATTTAATAATCTCATAAGTCTGAGGCACCAAAACAAGTGACTTATTTACACCACTTCTGTAATCTCTGCTCCAAAATACTTTCATAGCAATTCCTCATAATAAGAGTCAACATAAAACATGTCTTTTAATGTTTCTATTTTATTAACAATAAACTACATCTACCAACTTAACTGTGTTATATGCTTAAAAGGTTTGAGGGCAATGACATTATATCTTTCTCTAACCATTTCCTCATTCAGATAGAATACTGTGTACGAATTCCCATGGTTTCTACCGATTACTGTATATGAGACTTAAATATCTTTATCTCGTTGTTCTCTTTCTAAACATGTGCTCAAAACTTGTTACCGAAGTACAGTTGTGACATGGTGTGAATAACATCTTCTTCCGTCTTTTCTTCCAATTTTCTTCTTTTCTCTCTTCCTTCGTGCTGCTCACTTTCTCTGCTTCTTCCCACAAATTCAACTTCTTGTTCTTTCGCTTTTTCCAACATTCTCTTTTCTCTCTTCCTTTCTTCCTGGTCACATTCTTTACTTCTTCATGCAGATGCAACTTCTTCCTCTTTCGCCTTTTCCAACATTCTCTGTTCTCTCTTCCTTTCTTCCTAATCACATTTTTTGCTTCTTCATGGAGATGCAAGTTCCTCCTCTTTCGCTTTTTCCAACTTTGTTTGTTCTCTCTTTCTTTCTTCCTAAGCACATTCTTAGCTTCTGCATGGAGATGCAACTTCCTCCTCTTTCGTCTTACCTCCTTTCTGCAAATATTTCTTTTCTCCTTTTTTGTCATAAACTTCTGCTGCACTGAGTTAATGAGACTGTTAAATTGTCTAGTCATTTCTTCTTTTAATTCCTCTGTTGTTTTTTCAGTGATATTGCAAACAATGCTTGCAGACTCAGATATTACTACAGTAGTATCTTCTGGCAATGAAGTATGAACAACAATTTCAATTGGTTCATGTTCATAGTTAGGCTGCTCATCAAATGCAACAGAATGCTCAGGTTCCTGTTCATAGTCTGCTTCTTCAATTGTTACTTCCTCCTCCATTAAGGCTTCTCTGGGGTTATTGGAAATATCAGTGTTCACTGATACTAGGTTATGTTCATTGGTTGGTCCATTTTGTACTTTTGCCTCTGTCCGGACCATAACTTCGGCAGATTTTAGTTTTTTGTATGGGTTTGTCCTTGTTCCTGTGTATTTACCATTTCTACATGTTGGGTTTGGTTAGGGATTGGTAACTGTTGTTGTTGGTCCCGCTTTGTAGTCTTCTGATTTGTGGTTCACCCCAAGGAGGGTTCCCACCGTGACTGTCCTGCCAATGATTATTATTATAATTATTGCTCTGCCAGTTATTATTATTGAGGTTATTTCCCCACCCGTTACTACTGTAATTATTGTAATGCCCGTTACTATTTTGTTGCTGTTGTGCATCATCATATTGGCGACCATTGTGTTGTGTGCGACCATTGATGTGGTTTTGCTGATATTGGCGGTTCCAATCAACATAATTGCCTGGACGGGCATTGTTATAGCTTGATCTATTCTGAGGTTGGCGTAATGTGTTCTTTCCCAAATATGTCTGTCTCGTATTGGTTGAGGTAGTATGTTGTGGGTGGGTGTCATATGTTGATCTGGTGGTGTTCTGCATATCTAAGTCTGCTAACCTCTTTTCTGCATCATCTATAGTTGTAACGTTTAGGACCGCAAAGGTTTCCTGTACATTCTGTGGCATTCTGCTAATTATGTCACGGACTACCTCCTCCTCCGGTATAGGGTTCGTAAAATAACATGTCTTGGCCACTTCCTTTGAAAAAATTCTGCAAAACCTAGGCTACCCTCTCTACTATACAATGGTCCAATGCAAAGTTGACGCTTAATATGATATTGAATCTTAGAGGACCAATATTGCTCAAGGAAGGCTTCTTTGAACTGTGGGTATGTGATATCTTTAGTGATGTGGCGTTGCCCCCCAGTCACGTGCCGTACCATGGAGGTGTTGGAAAATACAATCAATTTTTTCCTTGTCTACGTATTTCTGAAAAAGACCATATGTTTCAAAGCTGTTTAGGAATGCTACTGGGTGTGTTCTTCCATTATTACTAAAATTTTGCACCTCAAATTTTACTGGTGCTGCCATAGGTAGTTCTTGTAAATTATAGTGCCCATTAACGGTAATTCCTTCTCTTAATCAATTGCTCGACCTGGTGTTGATAGTTAGTCACTTCTTGTTGGCATTTATTAACCTCTTTTTCGACCTCTTGTACCTCTACTGCAATGGCTGTTAATTGTTGGGATAGATGTTCATCCCTAGAAGAGAGAGCCTGTACGTCTTGTTGAACCCCAGAGTACTGCGTTTTAACTATCGCTAAGTTATTATCAATATGTCCCATTTGGTGTTGCATCTTTTTATGGTTTTTTCTAGTTTATCTACTCTGTGGGTGGAAATTACTGCTTGTTTAGTTACCTCTTCAAATTCACAATTGAGTTGGTTCACTTGTTGCATCACCTGTGTTGTGAAATTATCCACTTTTGTTTGTAGTTCCTGTTTGCGTTTTGTGCATTCTGCCCGATATTGTAGAAGTGTACTATCACGGATGGACATCTTGTTGTCCAGGTACTCCGTTAATTCGTTCTTTAATTTTGTAATGTGTAATGCCATCTCTGCTGACTGGGAATCAAGTTTTGCTGACTGGGCATCAAGTTTATCTAATATAAGCTTCAGGAAACCACTATCCTGATCTGGCTGTCCCATTGGCCGATGGGTAGGACCCGATAATTTAACGGTTTTTGAGTGGCACTGTGTGCCTGGGGATGGAGTGTCAAATCCAATTACGTCGCTATCAGATGATGTCTCAGAATAGCCATCTGTTCTATGTGATGTATTTTGTCCTACTGATTCAATAAGTGCCTAAGCCTGTGGAAGGGGGTAGGCTGTGTCATCAATTTCACAATTTAGCTGTGATGGTTGTTGGTGGTCATCTATGTGTTCCACTATGAGTTCGCATTTGTTGTGTAGCCTGGATAGCATTTACAGATAGGAATGGGGGGTATATTTCATTCATTATATCTGTCTGCAAAATTTCAGTAGCAGATGGGTTATGTGTTTTTGTTATTGTCAGCCATTATGTTTTATAAACAGAATTGTTAGAATGGTTTACAAACTGCAAAGATCAAATCAAAATCTTGACCAACTCGACTATATACTAGATATACTATCACAAAAAATAAAATAAACTTCCAATAGTTATGGCTGTAAATACCGCTCATACATATAGGGTAACAAACTATGCACAATGCTGCAAAGTATGGAAAAGTCTGTAATGAACGTCTAGAGTAAGTCTTTCAAATCAAATAGCAAGATCACATGCGAAACTACTGCAGGGTCTTGCAAGTTAGCAATCATAACTACTAATATATCAACATATGATCAAAATGTAAATAACATCGACCATTACCTCCAAGACAAAGAAGCACTTGACCAAAACAAATAGTATTACGGTTCAGATTTATAATAAACCACACTTAAAAACTATAATTACTAAAACCTAAAACAGATAAGTTTATGTGGACGTCAAACAGTGTTGTTTAAGTAGCGCGTAAATCAGCAAACCTATGTTTGTGATTGCGAGTATACTCGTACAATGGAAAAAGAAAAAGAAAAAAAAAAATGTGAGCCGACGGAAAAGTATACTCCGCAAGGCTTACTAAAGTCGGTTAACAGTTATTGCAAGTCGTGTTTGAACTGCAATATTTACGTAGTCAGGTCCACTAAGCTTTATAACTTATCACGGCGTTCGTCGCTTGTAGAGGTATTTCTCGATTCGTAAACAGCTGTCCACCGTCTGCGATGTTTACTCCGAGTAGTTCCGATGGCGCTGCCGTCGATTTGTTGTCCAGTTCTCGTAGAATGGTCTTCAGCGACGAGCTTTCGTCAGTCTCTTGTGTGTCGTGATAATTTATTAGTCACCGCGTGTCTTCTCGGCCGCCATGTCGTATTTATACTTTATCATGTCTCGTATATTTATGTTGTTATGTTGTCTTAGCTCGTATTTTCTACTTATTTATTTCATAGTCGTAGTAAAAATATTTGTTTAATTAATTAATGTAATTTCTTCTGAAGTTTTTTAGCTTCGCCAATAACCAATGAACTTATATGCTTTGATTCTTTTTATTTATAATGTCATAACATCTTTAATCATCCGAAGTTATACAGGTTCTTTTTCGCAAGCAACTTTAAATTCAAAACGAAAACGACAAGTTCTCACCAAGTTCGTCAGTCCTCCACTATCTTTCATCTGTTTATCTAAACGTTACCCTTAACTACCAATTTTCTCTAAGAGTAATTATTATAGTTATTCATCTCTGTTATACCACAAGTATGCTAACCTAAAGACACGTCCACACCAAATGGAGCTTATTTCTGTAACGTAATTGCTTCATGTTTCCCTACGTTTCTCATTCTTTATATTAACAGAAACAAACGTTTCTTGAAGTTGAATGTTTCCAGAAGCGGCGTTAAAGATAAGAGGATATATAGGAACATAGTAATCATTGTTCTGTTTGAAACTGTTGTTACTTTGGTGAATGCAGCTAGTTAGTTGCTGTTGGGTCTACTTCAGTTGTTTATTTACTGCTACAAAAATGTTCGAATGGACGGGTGAAAATTTTATAAATTTAATTAAAATATCGAAATGCAAAAGTTAGAAAAATCGGTTAAAGAAACCCGATTCGTGGGCAATGTTGAATAATACGACCGATGCAGATGTCAATGAAATAAAATGAACTGTAAAAAATTTATTAGTAAAGTTTTTCTGAGAATGAAGGAAAGAGCGGCAACAAAAAAAATCTAGTGCTGGAGTAATTCTTCTGAGTAAATGGTTTGCTTACAAATATTCGGAAGTTCTTGCGAATAAAAATAAGGTGCGTTATTGTTCACCAAAAGAATTGAATGTTGCACAAGTAAATTTTTTTAAAGAAACTTTATTATTTCTATAGTAAAACGTCTAACTCTATTCAGTTTTAATCATAATGTTAAAATGATTTAAATATCATATTAGTAACCAGGATAGCTGTTGTGTAAAGACAAATGGCTGTAATGGAAACATGCTTTGGAGAGAAAGCAAAGATGTGTGGTTACTATCCTGAAATCCACTAATATAAATAATTCGTCGCTGATGATGCCTCGAGGAGAGGCGAAACGCGTACGGCAATAAACCTATTCAATAATACAGTCATAATACATTGGCGTCATTTTATGAATTAAGTTAAATATTCTGCTTAATAATGCTTTTTTTTTGGTATCGGGATAAGGTTTTAAACAGATTGAGAGATAATGGAAATGCATCATCACCTAAAAATACATAAGGAGCTGACCTGGAAGAGGGCCATCAGGTGGTAAATTAAGTTGGTACCTTCTTGAAATATGTATTTGCAAATACTGTTCCATCTGATATGCGCTGTTGAGATACAATATACATGTACATAACTTCGCAATTAGCATTTACGATCGCAAAGAGTACTACACTGAAGAATAATTTATAGTTGAGCAATTCGCTGTCGCTATTGTTTGGTGCTTGCATCATAATATGCCTTTCATTCCATAACTCCAACACATACAGGAAAATTCCAAAGTAAGATTTGAGACTTGCTTCCTTTTGTCACCATTAGATAGAAATATTAATTTCCATTAATAAAGAATTAGTCATGATATAGAATAACGCAAGACATATACATAAAAATAGATTCTAATTGTTCCAGAACCTGGATATCTCATACAATATTTCCGATAATGGTGCAAATGAAACAATGAGAAATGTAAAATAAGATACTATTTACTCTGAAAAATATCTGCAGTTCACAACACATTATACAGCTAGTATCACAATCATGAGCACAAAACGAAGTAGATAAGAAACATATAACGGATCAGATGCCGGAATCACATAATGAAGAATTGCCAGGAAGTCCTCAAAAAAGAGAATTAGCCTTCAGAAAAAAAGCAATACAAAAAATCAAATATAATTCACAGGAGTTGGAACATTATCACTAGCCTGCATTCATTTTTTATTATTAATTTGCTGTTATTGTTAATTTTGAATTATATTGTGTTTGTTAATTATAAGTATCCTGAATAACTGTATTAATGTTTGTAACTTGATTTGTAATATTGCTGAATTTCCATAGACTGCAGCTTGTTTAGTAAACGGGGTAGCATAGTGTTGTTATCGATAACTGTAGCCAGAAATACTGGCGGGCGATTTCAAACGCGTCCTTAACTGTTAAATTCACCTGTTAGCTTTTAATATTGCAATTGCTGTGCGTTGCCCGGCAAATGCCCGCCTTGTTGCCGGCATTGCTGTGTGTTGCCGAGTGTGGAGAGCATGTTGACGATGAGATCGCTCGCCGGTCGAAAGGCTCCTCTACACAATCGCCCATGATGGCGACTACAGACACGCACGATTGTGTAGAGGGCATAATCGTCAGTGAGTGTCCATCATCGCCTATAATCGTGAGTAATCGTGAGTAATCGTGAGCGATCGGTTAGTTTTAGTACATCAAAGGAATGCGTGCCGATGATCGTGCGCGTGTTCACACAATCACCCATCATTCAGTCGCACGGCAGAGGCCCAAAATACGACTTTTTTTTCGCAACCAATGGAGATATTTTTTGCACTAGATATTCATAGTCCTTGCTGACATGCGATCGAAGTTATCAAATTCTGATGATGGTTCTACTAGCAGTTCGGCTAGTTGTTTATTCATGGTTTGTCTGGGACGATTATTTGTGCATGGACGGAGAAGTGGAAACGAAGTTGCAAGCAAGAGTTGTTTAATACCTAGCACAATAATTGGAGGCTCTGTATCTTGTTCAGTTGCGGTGAACAGTCAATACACACCATCTTCGCTTACTGCTATCTATTTTACATGACTTTCTTTGGTTTTGATGCTCATTCCGAAAATGGTTATATGAACTAAGTAAAGAGATAGCAGCAGCCTGTGTTATTTTCCTTTGTGCATCGTTTCTGCCTGATACTTATTTAATGTTTTCCACTTATTTCCGGAAGATTATGATCATCTCTTCTTTAGTTATACAGTGGCCTTTTCTTCTTTTTTAAATACATAATAGAAATCATCTGATTAACGAAAGATTTGTAAGCCTTTCTTTGTGTTTATCATAACTTTAATTCAGTGAATTAATTATTTTACAATGTTCAGCCAACACCAGTCGAATCTACACAGATAACATTTATATTGGACTTTCTTCTGAGGTTGCACGGTTCGTAAATGGAACTTGCGATGATTAAGTTCAGTTTCACGAATCAGCCATCAACCAATACAACAAACAAAAACCTAACTAAAATAAAACCTCAAGTAATTTATAAAATTATGATTGCATAACATAGAGTAACTTATTAATCCGTGATCACTACAAGCCGCTATCAGTTTGACGTCCATTTTCAACAGACAACAAACAGTAAATGATAATTCATAGACGGCAAGTCATGATCGCGACGATGATGGCCACCTTTTTTAATCACTCATCATGGGCGATTGTGTAGAGGAGCCTTTACATTTCGTATAGAAGATACTGCTGACGTGCGTATAGAAGATACTGCTGACGTGCGTATAGATGATGGCGAGGAACTTGCTTGCTTAAAAGTGTAGAGAAACCACTTAACACCAGTTACAGAAGTTGGGAACTATTCGAATATATCATCTCTCCATAAGTAATAAACACACTTGGCCTTTATAGAACCAAAGATTGTGGATTCGAGATTTCAAATAATAAAGTGTGAGTAAGTTTGATTACTGTAATTTCACTAATATCAAAGTATGCCTAAATGGTGCGTCGTTCCCGTTGGAAAATTTGTATCTACACTTAACGACAAACAGGGCGCCAGTCTTGTATGATACAAGATTCTCACCGTCTTACGACAGCATGCTCCGCCTCTACTAAACCGAGATGAATTATAGCACCCGAATTAATTGTTCACATCCAAATGAATCAGTTAATACGATGCCTTTAGATGTTCGTCCGGAATTTGAAAGCCATGAAAAATTCCTAATGAATTCGTCTGAATACTGTTTGATACAGCACACCTCTGACTACTGTTCTGCGGAAGCCTAACATAACAGAAGTAGAATCAATCAATGCCGCTTATTATTAGAACGATTTTCTTGGACGTACAGGGATACAACATGAGAAAAGGACGTGTTCGTGTTCAAAGAAATCGCCATGTGTACAATACGTTGTTTACTTTATAGCTACCTATGACAACTCACCAGCACTTGATTGCGCAGTTATATGGGAGAGAGTGGCGCAATAAGCTCTTAGGACAACCGTAAAAAGATTCCACTCGTCCGCGTGAAACACAGTTTAAAGTTCTTTGCATGGCGGGTAATTCAAATGGACCAATGGCGGCCGATGGTCGTATGATTAGATGACAGCACAAATGTCAATCTGCACAGACAATCCACACCACACTGCGGGGGAAACCAACGCATGAGAGGTCTGTTGCGGTAACTCGCATAATTGTAGCGAGATGGCAGCACCTACCTAGCGTTTAGTTTCTCTGTGCGCAGAAATTCCACACCGCCACGAGAGAGAAAGCTAGTTCATCTGTCCTTGTCTAACA
>JARYHS010009007.1:0-25017 GCA_031002005.1 Vandiemenella viatica | reverse complement strand
AAGGAGAAAAAATCAGTATGCTATTTTTTGCTGATGACGTTGTCCTGTTGGCAGAACAGACTAAGTGTATTGAGAAGTTACTGAATGGCATGAGCAAAATACTGAAGGAAGATTTTGGGATAAATATAAACTGCAGCAAGATAAAAGTGATGAAATGAAGCAAAAAGATAGCAATAATTATATATTAAATATAAAAATAGGATCAGATGTGAAGGGTGAAATAAGTTAATTATTCTACTTAAGAAGCAAAATTACAACAGATGGCCAAAGCAGGAAGGACGGTAAAAGCAGAATAGCACTAGCAAAAATAACATTCATTATAAAAGATATCTTTTAGTTTCAAATACTGATCAAAGATTTGGAAAGAACTTTGAAAAACTATGTGTGCAACAAAGCAAGTTATGGTAGCAAAGCATGGACTTTAGGGATACCAGAAAGAAGTAAAATTGAAGCATTTTAAATGCGGTTTTATAGAAGGATGTTAAAAATTAAGTGGAGAAATAAAGTGTTTTTGGAATGTTTGGTGAGGAAAGGAGTTTGTGGAAGAATCTAACAGAGGGTCATATTTTGTGGCATCAGCAGGATTCATCAATTTGTTAATGGAGGTAACAGTTAAGGGTAAGAACTACAGAAGGGAACAGAGATTGGAATATATGAAGCAGACAATTGAGAGCATGTGCTTATGTGGGGAATTTCGAGATGAAGAGGTTAGTGCAAGATAGGAAGTGACAGACGATTGCATCATTTTTCTTTCATTTTTAAGCAGTAACCTCAACCAAGTCAAAGACCGAAGAATTTGTCTGAGTTTAGCAATCATAATTCACTGAACTGAACTCCTAGTTATGAGAAGCTTTGTCTGCTAGTGATCCTGAGGAATTATTGTTATTAGTTTTAATTGTGATGAAGCTAACGCTCTGGTGGCAATTCCCCTAGTCATCTCATTACCCCTCTTTAAATTATTTTCTTTTATAATTGGAGTATTAAATTCCTCCCCCCATTTACTTTTCTGTTTTACAAACTTTAATTTTAAATTCCTTTAGCATTCATCACTTCACTTAGTAATTTGTTCCAATCTCTGACACCCTTACCAACAAGAGAAAATTTTCACAATCCCTTATGCATGGAATCGAGTGCTAGATTGTGGTCATGGTCGCCTGTGCATTATTCCTAATTCTTTGACTAATAACCCTCCAAGCCACATCCCATCATATTCCTTGTACATTCCCAGCAGTCTCTTCACATTCCTCCTCTCCCCAATGACTCCCAATCCCACTCCTTTATCATATCAGTAACTGACTGGGTCCTGCGATAATTTACACAAACAAATCTAGCTGCTCTTCTTTGCACACCCCCCAACTCTTGTATTTAATAATCAAAATGCTGCTCCCAAACTACACCACCATATTGAACCAATATTCTGACCGAAGTTTTGTAACACTATTCCCTACTTCTCTGGTACATCCTCTCATCACCCTCTCCAGTAAATAAAGAATTTTGTACCCTTCTCCTACCACCTGCCCAGTTGAGTTTATTATCAAATGTTATGCCAAGATATATACACTTCAAGCTTTCAACAAATTATTCTGAACCCACCCTATAATCACAATCAACCTTTAGTTTTTTTATCTGTGTCCATAATAAGCAGACTCTCCTTAGCATCTATCTTCATTAAATGCTGACCTACCCATTTAGATATTCTATAAAGGTCACACTGCAGCAGTTCACATTCACCTGTTTTGGTCCTATTTTATACCATTATATCATCTGCAAAAAAATCTAGATTCTGACTGTAACCCATCAACACAGTCATTCATTAGAATAATGAACAGCAATGATCCCAATACACCCCTGTGGCACCCCCATATTTACTTCCACCTCTTTCGATAATGTATTTAATATTCTAACACTTTTTGCTTTCTGTCTTTTAAGAATTCCTCTAGCCAGCAAGTAACTTTTTCATCTAATCCAATAGACTACAGTTTATTTAAAACCATTTTATGGCTCACTCTGTCAAATGCCTTAGAAAGATCTATTGCCACACCATCAACTTGGCCTCCCTTGTCCAATTCATTGTTTACATTGGTCTCAAAAGTTTTTCATAGGGCACTTCAGTGATTCAAAACAGAAGTACAGAATCACTGAAATAGAAACATCTTGCTTTATTAAATTATTAATGACTGGAAGAATCCATTAAATATTCATGAAATTAATTGTTGGTTGTGTATAACACTATTGAACTGACACTAAAGTAAGGTCGTTTAAGGAAGTCAAGATGAGCACTGATTGCATCAAATCTAATTTAAGTATGGTTCGGAAATGTTAAAATTCTTCTTCTTTTAGTTAACAGTATGAAGATTGGTTTGTAGCAATTCTCCTTATACGCTGATTCTCTGCCTTCCTTTTCAATTCTGCATAGCTGCCGCACTTCATACCATTCAAAATTTGATCCATATAACTTAATCATCCTTTGTGGTCTGTTCCTTCCATCTTTCCTTTGATAATCTTAATCAAACCATTGTGATGCAAAACATGGTCTATCATCTTGCCTCTTCCTTTCTGGAAGTCCTTCCAGAATCTTCGTTCCTTGGAAACTCATCTTGATGCTTCATGATTAGCAACATAATCCAACCAGCTTATCTTCAGCATTCTGTAACACCGGACCTCAAATGCTTCCAGTCTTTTCCTTTCCACCACTCCTATGGTTCATGATTCATGTATGTTTTTGTGAAGATTCTTAAGTGTTGACAGGATGATATTGTTAGAAGTGAAAAGTTTCTTTTGTTTATTAAAAGCATTTTTAGCTTGGTTGAGTCTAAATATTATATCTTTTCTGCATTTTCCATCTTATGTGACAATACTACCCAGGTATCTGAAATCTTTAACTTGTTGTATCAATTGTTCATCCAATCTTAATTGTATTTGTTTTTAAATGCCACTGCTGCAAATTGATACTTAAGTCACTTTCTTGTTTATTTTCAGATAATAGTGCCTTGTAAGGACCTCTTCCATTTTAACAAGTGTTTCACCCAAATCACTTTCATTTTCTGAAACAACTTAGGGGCGTCCATTAATTGACGGAGAAAACCCCCCCCCCACCCTTTTCTGCTATAGACCTCGTAGTTTTTTTGAGACTTTTTTTTAGCTCTTATGCTTGCAAAGGCGGTTATAACCCCCCCTCCCCTCAGGCCGGTTTCCGCGTCGTTTATAGACCATATACACCCCCCCCCCTCCTCAGGGGCTAGCCTCCTCATGGGGCTAGGCGGTGCAGTTCACCGGGACCCCAAGCAGACCTCAGGGGGGCCTGGACCCCAACCACTGCTCAGGGGGCCCCTACCAGCAACGCAAAGCAAAAAAAAAAGGGTCGCCCGTCTGGCCTGAGGGCCCAAAATAATTTTTTTGCACCGGGGCCCTTGTTGACCTAGCTACTCCACTGCCCCCCTTCCCTCCTCCTAAATTCGACTTTCGCGTCATTTGAAGACTAACGGACGTCCCCTTATTGTACACACTACTCTCTTACACCAGCATGCTCAAAAACTACGTGATCTGCGGCTCACTAAACGCAAATCTGGTCTACGTGAACTGTATCCACGATAAACTAACTTCATTCCTCCAATCAATATGACCACGCTCGTATAAATGTTTTTGACTACAAAATATCTTACATTCAAATGGATACCAATCTGTAGAAGCTTTATTTTAATTCCTCACGTTTTCAAAGACACAGCAAAATGAAACAAATATCATTTTCCCAACGGAACCATGAACTGTAAATTACCCAATCAAAATTCTACCAGTAGTTTTTTTTAGCAGATCGCTTCAAAATCAGCTTTACATCATCACACCAAAATGAAACATACAGTATTTTACACGCGGGATCATAGGGCTATACATTAATCGAAACTCAATCGAAATCCGACCAGTAGTTTTTGAGTTAATCTCTTTTTTTCGACATCACATCGAAATGAAACATACTCTATTCTATCCGCAAGGTCATAGACTGTACCTTAAACGAAACCTTGACAAAATCAGACCAATAGTTTTTGGGTGAACCCTATTCATCCAAAGGCAAACAGACATACGATTTGTAAAAAAATTTTGGTTACAGATTTATACTAATTACAAGTGGCGACAGAGAAACTGATGTCGGGCAATGAAAAAAAGGTAGAACAAGAAAATTTTTTGTATATATAAATACATATGAACGTATTCATAGAGCACGGATTAGTGTCTGAAGTCTACCTTAAATATCCGAATAGTTTTTTTAAGTTTTCTTGAATATTATTATTACTACACATTGAAATGAAGTTTACAGCCTAGTGAAAATACACCTATTTGCTAATATTTCATAAGCTTATTTATTTAATATTTTTTCACGATTGTTGCGGAACTTCCTTATAATCAAATAAAAACTTTTTCTCTGCTTTATTGGAAATGAGATGTTCCTCATACCCATAGCCATCTTTTCCCTACCACATTGCACTCGCAATTTGCTCCCAATATCAATCGAAGCCTCATATACTATCTCCGTCATTTTTATTTTTGACCTTTCTCAAGCAGCCTGACTTCCATTGAATTTGAATCTGCTCTTGTGTCATATTTGTTATCAAATATATGTTCATTGTTGGAAAAGTAATAGCAAGAAAATTTAGATTTCGGAATTAATTTTCTAAAAACAAACTAACTGAGACAGTTTCCCTACACACCTTGCTTTGCACGATTTTCAAATTCTTTGAGTGCATATTCACCATCCGGCTACTTTTATATTTTAGCCTATTAATTTTAAACTCTCCCAGTGTTCGGTATCAGCTGGAATTTTTACGAGGACTTAACCTGACATTTACCTATGGCAAAGCTTTGATCTATTCAAGTGAGGAACCAGTATGCCAGAACATTGCGTGGTTCGTATTCTACATAAAAACTGTAGCTATCCTGTACCCGGTAGGATTACCGGGTTAGGTTAGTGTAGCCACTACAAGGGGCGCAAGTACGGCAAACAGAAAAATCTGTCACTCGGCAACCGAACACTTAGAGGATATCCCGGTAAACGATAACATGCGCATTTACAATTTTTTTAAAATGTTTAAGGTATAATGTTCACCATTTCCCCTGGTAATTTATTCCAGTCTCCAACTCCGTTACCTATAAAAGAATTGTAACAACACAACTGCAGCCAAGTCCATAGCCACAGTACAACAATAATTTAACCTTATTTTGCTGTTCTCTAAGTTTAAATGGTGATTATGGTCTTGCGAGAATGAGGTGTCACCATCAAGAGAATAGGTAACAGGCCTTTGCAATAATCTACTGCCTTCGGCAATTCAAATAATTTTAAATTTTAGCGATTTAATTATGTGAAGTTTGGTTAGACTTCATCACTGAATTAATAACTTTGTCAGGAGAATTGTTTCCAGAAATTAGAAGATAACTGATCGTCATTTATATGCAGTATTCTGTAACACAATTATTACTAAGGTTATCCAGAAAATAACTTACGTTCGTGCCTAGCGTGGAGATGACAGGGGATCTTGGCGTCAAAAAGATTGTACACTCAACTCAATACGCATCAGTCTGCCGTAGCGTGTGGACTGTTATTTTTCTACTGTGTTCGTTGCGAATTATTGAAATGTGCGTTCCGAGGTAGTGGTGTATTCAGTTTAAAAATGGCCGCATCAATGTTCATGATGAGGACCGCAGTGCTCGACCTAGCCTTGCGACCGACGAAAAAATACGGTAAAATTCGTGAAAATCTCCGCTTTACGATTAAGAACTCTCGCTTCATTTCCCTCAAATTTCACGGAGTTAACTGCATGGAATTGTATCGGAGAAGCTTGGTTATCACAAGTTTTGTGCAAGATGGGTGCCAAAAATCTTGACAGAAGACCACAAAAAATACAGCATCTTGCTGTATTGCTAATTTTCGTCGAAGCCTACCACAAGGATGGTAAAGCATCGTGTTGTTACGGAAGATGAGATATGGGTAAAGCATATCAACTGTCAACTGTGAGACAAAAGGACAGTCCATGAATGGATGCATACGAGTTCTCCCAGAAAACTAGTAAAATATTTGTAAACATTGTTAGCTAGAAAGATTATGACAACTGCGTTTTTGGGACGCTGAGGGTGAGCATGCGGATTATTTCCTTGAACGTGGCACAACAGTTAACTCAGAAAGGTACTGTGAAACATTGACAAAACTAAGGCGAGCAATACAAACCAAGCGTATGGGAAAAACTGAGCACAAAAATGTTGTTTTTTCATGACAAACGCTTCCACACACATCAAATGGTACCCGACAGCTTTAGGACAACTTTGGATGGGAGGTGCCTCATCAGTAACCATACAGTCCGAATTTGGAGCCGAGCGATTGCCACCACTTTCCAGTGATGAAGGCCTTGCTCGCAATCCAGTGACAGTGACGCAGTGCCGATGCAAGCCAGTGGTTGAAATCTTAGGCGGCAGATTACTACAGAGATGGAATTGAAAATCTTGTGTATCGTTATGGTAAGTGCCTCAATTTAAATGGCAACTATGTAAAAAAAAAGGTTAGTTTAAGATTGTTCCTTTTAAATGTATACAATAAAATTTCTTATAATGTTTTTTTTTTTATTACATTTAATTAAAAATTGATGAATACTTAAACACAATACTCGGATACGACAGCCAACGTTTTAAGGAATTTATTCCTCAGGCGTAGATCGGAACGTTGTAAATAATGAAGGATTATATAAAACGGTTAAAAATAAGTTCAAATTTTTTTACCTCCCTTTTGTTGCTATCCCTTATATACTTCTCTCTAAGTTATCGATTTATTAATAATACTTATTCATTTCACGTATCAACGGGTCAGCACTTTATGAAATCCATCAGCTCTATATGACTAAACACCGACTTTCCGGAATAAAAATAGTAGTCTCTGTGTACGATGTTGTACGGTGAATAGTGGAGGAGCTCCTGGTCCCTGGCACGGAGTCGTTCCACACGGAGCCAGGAGCCACCATTGATCTGCCCGTGTCAGTCCGCTCCAGTTTGCAGTTGGACCTGCTCTTCTTTGGAGCAACGAAGAGTCAGTATATTAGGTACACACATAAAAAAAATAATAATGTTGATTGTAATTGTAGGATTGGGACAGAATTGTTTGTTGAAGACTTGAATTGTTAACATCTTGGAATAACATTTAGAAATAAACACAACTAGAAGGGACACATTGGGTAGCTGCAGGAAAATGTTCACAAACCCTTGCTTGAATATGGTGGTGTATGGGACCCACATTTTGAAATCGAATACAGGAGTTTGGGCGGCTGCAAAGAACAGCTGCTAGGTTCGTCTCTGGAAATTATCGTAGAACACAATAAGTAACTGATAGGATAAAGGAGGAGGAACGGGACTCATTGGAAGGCAGGAGGAAGGTGAAGAGAGTGCTGGGAGAGAACAAGGCTTTGGAAAGATATTGGTCGAAAAATTAGTAGTAGTGCATGGAAGGTAAAAGATGATCGTAAGCGCAATCTGGCACTCGATTTCAGGCATAAGGGTGCGGATAAATTTGAACTAGAAAAACTCAAAATACTGAGCATATTTCGATGGGATTTTCACCGTTTTAAAACTTAGAATCTCGATTGATTTGTTTGGTATATCTTATGTATCAATGTTACTCGTACATAACGCCGGAAAATTAAATGAAATTCTGAACGTATGGTGACAAATACCAAAGATGGAACGACTAGATGTTGCATACTCAGCAATAAACACACTACTAAAATGTCTCTGACCGTAACCTTTAATGAAAACAATAAAATCAGTTTATAATAATAACTATTTTGTACACTAAACAAAACTCGAATTATTTTTTTCTTAAATTCGGGATATACAGTTCTTAAATGCCACATACGACCGAAATGAATGCGAGAAACTGATAACGAAAAACAACAGAGATTTTCTTTGATCATAAGCTCTGCCAGCACTACAGTCTCTGGTAATCGTCTTTGGCGTTCTGTTCACAATAAACTGGTGCTGTAGTTTGTAGCTTCCTGAAACAAATCGAAAGTACAGACTATTTTGGGTGGGGTGGGACTTTCTCCACCAGCGAAATACTGTTACTGACCTGTTGAAATTTGGATTAACTGCTTCCTTGTAGTGTCCTCTTCACGTTTAGCACTTTTTTTTTTTTTAATATCTCGCTTAGTTCTGAATACTTGATATACAATTCTGAACACCTGACTTTCAACTATACAGGTAACAAATACATTTTAATTTTGTGCTCCAGTGCCAGATGAAGTACCATCATAACAAAACTTTTAGCTCCCAGCTGATGAAACACGTCAATGTTTGATATTGCCAAAAATTGGGCTGGGTGCTGTGCAAAGTACGGCCAGTAAAAAAAACTGTTACTTCTCCATGAAAATATGATTCCTTAGGCATTTATATTTAAGAAAAAGTGTACGCGAAGCCGATAAAACAGGTAGGAAAGAAGTAATATAGTGAAAATCGTCGGGTTACGTGAGGTATCAGCCGATGTTTAGCAACCATTTTAACCGCGAATGTTCTACTCCTCAAGCTGTACACATACGTTAAATTTTAACGTTGACCCAAGCTTTCAAGTTCTGAAAATCCATTCAAATTTTGTATTTCCTGCATAATGCTGGAACAAACAGACACATTCCAGATACATTTTTATGTATGTGGTATGTATTAATGCGGTCAATGTTTAGATTTTCGAGCAGCAACATTAGCAGATGTAATTACGTTGAAATATAACCTGGACTAAAATGAAAACTGATATTCCGTCTCAAAGTATGCAAACTACCCCATTCTTAGAACTGTGCTCCCAAATCACCGTTTAATTTAGTACCGGAAATCAATGAAGTTTGGTACGCATGAATCTTTTCGGACGAATAAAAATAGTGTACGGGTAAATCAACTTCGACCCACTCCTTTGTAGGTAGGGTGTGGGTGAATCTAGGTTTGCTTTAATTCCGGCAATTGATGGTACGAATTGAATGAACTTGGTACACGTTTCTCATTGCGTGAATAAAAATGGTGTATAGGTTAATCAACGCCAACTAGACCAGGCAACGCTACAATGTTGAGGAAGTAGGGATTGTAATAAATTACCAAGGAAAGATTGCAATAAATTACGAAGGAAAGCACCGAATAATTCACCATAAACGCTGAAAGAATTTAAACTTAAAATTCGTAGATCGCAAAAATAGGCTGGTACGGAGTACCAGAAAGGGGAGAAATCAGTGTGTAAGGAAATTGCCGCTGGAGCTTGCGTTCTATGGCAATTAAAGTAAGTTAAATACTCTTCACATTAACAAGAGTACTAGTAACTTATCATCAGTCGTAGAAATCATCAGAAATACCATAGTGTTACTAGGGCAGGATATAAATGATATTTAAGTTATTAGGAATTGTATTAGGTAAACAAGAAGTTAGCAAAACACGATTAGGTGGATCTTCGTACACAGGATATCTTTGCTCCCGAATATGGAAAATTATTAAAACCTCACTTTCTGTCACTCCGTGGCGTATTTATATAATAATCCTGGCGTCAATCAATAAATCAGTGGTACTTTCTGTTTCCATATTGCCACGCAAGTCTTGAGTACCTTGTACTATTCACAGTTTTTACTAATGCTATTCAATCTTTTTTCTCCACATAGATTTTTTTTTTTTTTATCTAGTCAACAAACGCAATTACAGACAGACCTTGCTTAAGGTTCCTCGCGCTGTAATGACATCGACATTCAAAAAAATGCTAAGGTTGAGTATGATGAGGTGGTATGGGACCGAAATTATGAGCATCAACAGCTGGAGGCGGTACAAAAGAGAAGACAGCTAGATTTGCTTGTGGAAATTATCGTAGAGCACCATCAAAAACGCTACTTTCTGTATCGTCTAGCGCCTTGTAGACGTCTGCTAACTTATTTGGAACTGTGTTATTGACAGGATCCTTGCTAGATTCTTGTGTTTCTTATTCACCGTCGTAAACTTTCTATGATCTGATCTGAAGACTTGTAGACATTTACATTACGTATAATTTCGTCGTCTCGTTAGTTGCAATAAATGTATGATTGGGAAATTTCCATACAGTTTCTTATCTTGAAGTTATAATGTTACTTGGAGAAGTAGGATCAGCCGTTGGCAGAAGTTTGCATTTTACATGCCAGTATCGATCTGCGTGCCAAGAGTGTTAGTCAGCTAACTTATCGATACGAAACTCGCACGCAGGGCAATCTTGTCGCATTTGGGAACACTCGGTGAAAAACTGTGTAAGTGCATATATACGTATAGTATAAACAACTACCATATAGTCTTTTGGGTCTAAATACCTAAACTTTGTTTTAAACCAGTAGTTCTTATTTCACAAAGTACTACTTTGAAACGCATTTGAACGCCGCGCGCTCCCAGCGTGTTCGTACAAGGCAAAAGCAAAGCTGAAGATGGAAACAGGAGCTCCTGGCGTAATCATTTCCTATAAAATTTCCTGAAAATAAAATTGATTCTCAGGATCGGAAGAAAAAAATTGTGTAATGGAAGTAGGAAAATTTTCCAAAAATACAAAAATAATTTGTAATTACGCTCTATTGTTTATACAATGCAATAAATTTAAAAACACAAAAATTTCTGTATGTTCCAAGGAGGCGAATTACAGAGTATTTCAACCTAACCACAGTCTCAGCTATATTCTAAAATTAAAACGACTAACACTCGTATATTAACATATTCACTATATCGTGAAGGAGGTCCACGTGTAATTCTGAGACATCAGCATTATGGAGTATCCGCTCAGGAAGCATTAGTAACTATATCGTTCTTGTTTTTTTATTTATTTATTTAACGAATTTTCAGTTTTATACTAGAGTTTCGCTGTTTAGCAACAATTCACTCCTCAATCTTACGTGGTAATTTCTTACACTTAAGGGAGCGTCCATAAACTACATTAATAAATTCTGGCCTGTTTCGAAACCCCCCCCCCCCCCCCCGTTTCATGCACGTAGCCAAGACGTGGATTTTGCCTTGACCTCCCTTCCCCCCGTGTGGGCACGTAGCTCTTTCCCTATTAATTCCAGAAGACATTTTCTGCCATTTTTTCTTACCAGACTATCGTTAAAATTATTGCGTACATAATGAACACTATCGATATTCGCTTTATATATTTTTATATGATTATAAATATTCTGAACGAAATGATGATATTAGCAACTACTGCAAATAATCAATTATTGCGAAAATCTCTTCTCAGGTATAGTCAGGGATCATTTCCTTATTGAGGTTTTACTAAAAACATTCTCCTAATCTCATTCAACATTGTTTATTAACCGATAAAATAGAACAAACTATACCTGTCGCGTTAAAACTTAGGAGGATTTGCATTTTTCTGTTTGCTGCAGTTCCTTCACCTTTCTTCACCGTTGTCAGAAAATGATCCTTTGTCCTACTTAAACTCTCTGGAAAAACATTTCCTATAAGCCTCGTTAAGTTTATTGTACAGTGCCATTTCACACCACAAATTACACTGAAAGAGGCACTGAAATTCACTTGACACAACAAAATCAGAATTATTTTATCATCGCGGGCGGTCCGAAACAAAACAGCTTTTTATTTTCAAAATCAAAGCAATACTAATTGTCGAACTGGAAAATCCCGTGACACCAGTAAGTGAAAATGAATCCTGGTACCACGTGTTTAATATTTTTCGGCTCTAAACGCATCGTAGGGGATTGATTAGTTCAGATGCGACGGCCCCTAATCTCAAATATGCGTGGCACTGACAGTACGAGGGGTATTTTTTCAGTAAAAACCGGTCGACGATATCCTCTTAAATCTCACACGAACGAAATTGAGTGCATGCGCACACTATTCTGGCATCCTATGAGCACGCGTAGACGCAGTTATCGCCAAGTCAGCGGAGTGTACACTTTGTGGTGAGCGATGGAAGTGATTAAGACGATCCAGCATCCCGCTGCATGTGAAATAAGGTCAGTCATCAGATTTTTGTCAGCAAGAAATGTGACACCGGCGGAAATTCATCGCCAGATCTGTCAAGTGTATGGCCCCAATGCAATGAATGAAGGTAACGTTCGTAAGTGGGTAAGATTATTCAAGGAAGGTCGGGAGAATGTGCACAATGAATCGCTCTCGGGCTGGCCATCCGTAATCAACGACGATCTTGTCCGTGCGGTAGACAGCAAAATTCGTGTAAACAGGCGTTTCACAATTTCCACGTTGTCCTTGCATTTTTCACAAGTTTCAAGATCCGTTCTCTACACCACTGTGTGGGAGAAATTGGATTACGGGGAGTTGTGCTCCCCATGGGTTCCAGAGATGCTTTCTAAGGAACACAAAACGAAAAGGTGTGCTAGTGCATTAACGTCTTTGACCCGATATCAAGAAGAAGGTGATGAATTTTTGGACCACATCATCACAGAAGACGAGACTTGGGTATCCCATCTCTTTTTGCACCTTAAAAGGTTCCTCGGCAGCAAGCATTACAACAATGATGATGAAGTGAAACTTGCGGTTCAGCAATGGTTTTCCGTTCAGGCGGCAGACTTCTATGATGATGGTATACAAAAACTCATCTCACAGTACGACAAATGCTTGAAAAATAATGGCAACTATGTGGAAAAGTAGCCGAAAGGTTGTAGAATGTTATGTTGAATAAATTACCAAAATATTTTTCGTTGTTAAAAGTTTATTGCCAACCGGTTCTTAATTAAAAAATACGCCTCGTATATAGGGCATCGAAAGCGCCCCACACACTTACAGACGAACTGCAGGCCGATGCCTTTGACGAAGAACTGTAGGCTGAAATCTCAAAGCATACAGACATAAACGACAGCTGCCTGTAGACGGTGGTCTGTACTCGCCATGGACTGTGCTGTTGCCCACTCTCTATAGTTCGTGAACTTCAGGCAAGTGGACTGAAGATTGTGAACTTCAGTCCAGCGGACTGTGGTTCGAAATCGATCAACTCTCGCGGATGCAGTGTAGTTGTGCGTTTCAAATTCATTGTTTCTTTAACATAACATTCTAAATGGGTCGCATTTTATTGCGAAGAAAATGTTGTGCGATTACGATCTTGAATAATATGTTATTACTTGCAACATCGGGAAGCAAAAAGAGATTTTGGATGAAACAGTGGTTGTAAGAAAGAAGTAATCGTTCCCTGACGACTTTGTTGCATGAACTACGACAATCACATACGGATGACTTAATTAATTACTTAAGAATGAGTGATGAAAATTTCAAAGAACTGTTAAGTTTAGTTAGTCCATTCATCACAAAAGCAGACACCCGAATGCGCCAAGCAATTACTGCAGAAGAAAGACACAGTCCCGTTGAGATTTTTGGCTACGGGTCAGTTTTTTGAAGATTTAAAGTTTCCTTCGATGATAATACCAGAAATGCCAAATTTATTTACCAGACTCTCAAGGATTTTCACATACAGGTAAGAATAATTTTTATTTTGTTTACTGTTCAGTAACTTTTTATATTATAATAAACCACGGAAACGATAGAAATATATAGAAAATGTAACTTATATGTAATGTAATATATAGACAGAATACGTTCAATTCCATTGCATTTTTTAGTCATCAAAAACTGTGACAGTTCTGAAGCATCAGGGTCTTTTTTTATTTGCATACGACTCATATTTTATCTTCCACAAACATGGAAATAGCCGATATAATTCAATAAATGAGGAAATGAATTGCGGTTTGTTGTCCATTTTCTTGACAATCCAAACCAGATTAAACAGCGCGAAAGATCTGTGGCCTGTCGTCAGGCACAGAAAAACGCATCTGTCAGGCTGGTAACTGCAGTCGAAATGCGAGTGTGTGTCCGTTTTGGCCTAGAGATCGTGAACTTCAAAGATTGTTAACTGTGGACTGCTGGCAGTTCAGGCCCCGATCTTAACAATCCACACACTGACAGTTACGCAATACCTACAGTCTACGATCTTAATATGGACTGTATGTGTGTGTACAACTACGATAAACTGTAAGTGTGTGGGGCACTTAACATTTTTAATTTTAACTGCGATGGAGCGCATGCTCTGGTGGCAATTTCCCACATACACATTTTCCACCCTTTCGCCGTTATGAAAAATCGCAAAGAAACTTTCGAATTATGCAGTTTCACTCGTTTGGTGTTGCTTTTCCCGTTCCCACCATTAGCGACCTACTATCACGCAGATTGTTGATGGATAGGTTACAGAAAAGATGTATCGATAAGGCATCGCAAGTTTCAGTTTAGCATATTATCGGCGTTAAAAAAAAATCAATTTATGCAATTGGTTTAGGTTTAATTTAATTGCAGTTGAGCGCACGCTCCTCTCTACCCGCCTACTTTCGCCCTCTACGAGTTTAAATTTTAAATTCTTTCAGAGATTTTGTTAAATTATTCATCATTTCTCTTGGTAATTTATTCCAATCCCTGACCCCCTTACCTACGAAAGGTAATTTCCCCATACGCTTTGGTATACCTCGAATCAAGTGCCTGTTTGTGGACATGGGCATCCTTTTCCTTCCATGCACCCTTCTTAATTCTTTCTCCATTACTTTCCAAGCTTCATCACCAAAATACACCTCCCATGTCTCTCTTCACCCCCCTTCTGTCTTCTAATGAATCACATTCCAGCTTCTTTAACATATCGATTACGGATTGTGTTCTGTAGTAATATTCAGAAACAAATCTAGCAGCCCTTCTTTGCATCCCCTCCAACACCACCATATGCAAGCAATATTCTGACGATGTTTTGTAACACAAATCCCTTACTTCTCTTGTACATCCCGTCATCAGTCTCTCCAACAAATGAAAAATTTTGTAACTTTTTCCTATTCCTTGTCGAATGTGTCCTGCCCAGTTGAGTTTTATATTAAAGCAATTCTTCCCCCCCCCCCCTTATAATCATAATCAAACTTAAGTTTTTTTTTTATCTGTGTACATAATAAGCTTACTCTTCTTTCCATTTATTTTCATACCCTGTTCAGATCACGCTGCAGGTGTTCACAGTCTTCTTCCGTTTTGATTCTATTATACAATATTATGTCATCTGCAAACAACCTAACTACTGGTAGCGATCCGTTAACACAATCGTTCATTAGAACAACACTACCCTGTGGCACTCCCATTTTCACTTCTGCCTCTTTTGATACTGCAATTACTACCCTAACTTTTTTGCTTCTTACCTTTTAAGAATCATTATGCCATCACTTTTTCATTCACTCCAATAGGTTTTACGATATTTACCACCATTTTAAAAGTTTTTGAATGATCTAGTGCTACACTGTCCATTTGACCTCCCTTGTCCATTTCACCGAAATATTTTACATGTAGCTCACTAACTGAGATTTGCAGGAATACCCTTGCCTAAAGCCATACTGTCGTCTTGGAAACCACTTACGTTCCTCACAGACACTACTTTTGTGGGTGCATATCAATCTCTCCATTAATTTACCTATCACTGACATCAAACTATTTGGCCTGTAATTTTTGGCCCTATTTGTCATCTTTCCTTTATGTGTTGGTACTACTACCGCACTTTCCCAGTCATCTGGTAAGCCGCAAGTATCCAGAGCTTAAATAATATTTCCAGATAAGGTGCAATGTCACATCCAGGTTATCTTTAAGACATCCGTGGTAATATTATCTACACCAGCCCTTGATAGTTATTTCATGATACCCTCAAGATGAATTTCAAATTTTTTAGTCTTCTCATTCATAACTGTGCGGAAAAGCTCGTTCGCTGATTTACATCCTCCCATTCCTGAATTATAGTCCCTACTGGTCTCATTAAACCAGTTACTTCATATCTCTACCATTTTCAAATCCTCAGTAATTTCTTCTCCATCCTTATCCAAAATTGTCTCAACACCCTCCATTTCCCTCAGTTTTTTAACATAGCTACTGAAATTTCCAGGTGCATTCGTCAGTGGTTCACGTCCACCAATAATATCCTTCGTAAATCAATCTTCAGCCACTTTCTTTGCTATTATTAATTCCTTGTTTAGTTGTTTGAAGTATTACCTACCGACCTGCTGTCTGTTAACTATTATGTTCTCTTCTTACCAGTAAGTAGTGATTTCCTGAAACACAAACTAGGCATTCGTTTATTTCTTCATGTAAGATTGTGCCCGGAGACAGCAGTTTAGGATGGACGTCACAGAAGACAGATAACCATTACATTTTCCAGTCACCATTTCAACCATGTCAGAAGCGCTAAGAAGCCACCAACAGGCGTTAATAAGTAGTTTAGATTGACATTATATTCAGACAAACAAAGTGAATAAGGAAATTTTGGAGCGTCCATTAATTACGTAAGGTGAAATAGGGGGGGGGGGGTCCGGCGAAATCTCACCTCAATAAATGGACGCCCCCTTACGAAAATCTGGAATACGCCTTAGGACAGTGACTCATATTTCACATTTTTTAACTATACAGGGGATGGTATTTTGCTACAAGCGTATGCGAGAACGAAGTAGTGCATTCATTTTGAATAGGTTAGTTTCATTTTTTGATCGATAACGGAAGTCCCGCAGAATCCTATTATGGAAATAATCTACACGATGATTTCTTTCTCAAGTTTTAATATGATTCTGACCTTTATTTTTGTGAGTAAGACATACTATGCTACATTTACTACCTTTTGTTAACTTACAGAAATTACAATATCTTCGATTTCAGAACCATTGTTAAATAACTGCATATATTATTCAGCTTTTAAAGAATCAAAGGCGAACCTATACGCTATTTAGCAGGTGGTCATATCTGTAACTTCTTAGCTCGTTAGTGTAAAAGCTTGTATCTTGGTTTAAAGTCACTTGTGATGAAGCGGAAGTTTGTTTTAAATAGAGAATAACTCTCCAAAGTTTAAGGAGATATCCGTAAAGCTTTTAGTGATGACGTTTTCGAAATGTTCTTATCAAGAAACGAGATATGATTTATATACCTCTCACATTCTTAAATTCCTAACTTAATTTCCCATAACACATTGGCGCTTACAGGTATTCGTTGCTTACGACTGAATAAAGCGACCTGGTCAATTTGGCCGCAAAGTGTCCTCTAAAAAAACCAAAATAAATTGTCCTCGATGAAAAAATTCTGGAAGTTTTTTTTTGTGTTCGAGCTTAAAGGCTTATCGAGGTCTTTAGAGCTTGGAAAGGATGGGAGAGAAAATTCAGATTTGACCTATTCAGGGAAACAATCCTATATTCAACTGAAGTGATTTCGGGAGACCATGGTAAAACGAAATCTTCATGGTCGAGTGCAGATTTGAACCCGCGTTCTCCAAACGTTACCGTTCACCCACTAGGCTCGGTTCTAATTCGGGATTGGCATATTGATTCACCAGCACTACGAGCAACGGAATATTTTGATCGATCACAAGTAGATTGTCGCACGACAAAAAAATATCTTACTTGGTTCCTCGTCTGAATCTTTTATAAGCGTGTAAAGCTGCTGTTATTTAAAGGCTCGTTGAAATGAAGCCCCGCAGCCAACATAATGATAAATAAGACGGCAACACATGCTCACTGGTCTTGTGACGTGAGGACCTTTTAAATGCACATTAATAGGAAAGGAGTGTCCATGAGAGACACCGCGCTCACCTGATATCACCACCATGGATTTTTTCTTGTAGGGTTACGTCAAGGATCGGTCTACCAAACCCCTACTCCAGACGGTTTCTCGCGGTTGTGAAAACGGCCGATATATGGTTGTAGCTGAAATATCGTCACGACATTTTAAGGGCAACTTAAGGTACACATCTGGAAATTTGGAGAATGTAACCTCTGAGACATGTAGAACATGTCGCAAAAAAGCCTACGTGGTACGTCAAATTTTTACTACACACAGTGAGGATAACCAACATAGGCAACGCATAAGATTTGGCATAAAATGATGGACATCCCTTCCTCCTTTCACAAGAACCTTTGTGCGGAAATTAGGAATTTATTGAATAGTCGTTTGATTATCTGACTGTCAGATCTAGACAAGTGGTTTAAACCTCTCCCGGAAGTAATCTGGAGAACTTCTGAGGAAACATATCTTTTGCCATATATTTACATATTTCTACTTTAATTGGTAAATTTCTTATTATCAAAGACCTTAATTTCAAGAGATTTCTGATTTTTTTTTAAAAAAATCAAGGATATCATCTTCGACGATTAGATGTTTGTGCAACGACTGGCCATATGTGCAAATACGCAAATTCCAATTTGAAGTTCTTAAAAAGGATGAAGCATTGCTTTTTCGTATGAGGGACGACTCTTTGAAGAGTGATACTTCGTTCAAAATTCCGAACATGTTCAAAATACTGTTTACTGTTTTAATAATGTGCTCTTATAGTGAACATTCAACCAGGGAATGTGAACTTACGTATCCGTGGGTCGAACCAGGATGTGGTGCGCGTCTGGTGGTTGATGAAGTAAACCTCGCCCTCTGCAGTGGTGGCCTGCTCCCAGCCCTCTGGTAAGGGGCCGAGTCCTCCACCGTCTGCACCCTTCGCTCCTGAAAAGGCAAAGCCAACATCTTAGACCACTCAGCATGCCTCTACAAGCCAAATCAGGACAGCGAGAACAAGCGACAACATAGAACATTCACGTTATTCTTAACCAACCCATGACCCTTTGCTAAAACGGAAATGAAGAGTTTCAACAGAAGGGATAGAGGGATTCTTGGTTGCTTAAATTTATTTGTGCGCTTAAGGCATTTATCTTAGGTTCCGTTGGCAAAGAACGTTCGTTTCTAAATTGTAAAATTTAAAATGAGCATTCGTTTCTCTGATTATCAGTGTAAGAAATTTACACATTACTCTGTAAATATTATCAATTTCACATGCTTTCAACGAATCCCATTTTGAATAATGGATCGTCAATGAAACCAAACTCATTTTTTTTACTCACTTACTTTATCAACACTTTTAAAGACTGTCAAACTGGTTACTAGGCCTAAATGAAAAGAAAAAAAAACTTCTAGTAAGCAGGAATTAAAACTGTTATATTCACATACTGACGTATTCAGATCGAAATCTAGATTTTTTTGTTTTTTTGGTTTTTTTTTGTTTACGAGTCGACGTCATTAGAGGCGAGAATGGACTGGGGCCAAGAAACGGGAACGAATTTAGCCATAGCCTTTTTAAGGTACTATCCCAGAATTCGAGTGGAGTGATTTCGGAAACCGAAAACTGGATGGCTGGACATGAATTCGAACCCGTGTTCTCCCAAATGAGGGGCCATAGCGTTACCACTCACCCAACAAGCTCTGTGAAAATTTGGAATCAAACTTATCAACATGAATTTGGTGGAAATTGACAACAATTCCCAGAATCACGAATTGTCGTGAACTGCAACTGAAAAAGCCAAAACAATTAAAACTTCTCCAATACTCACCGGCAATGAGCTTATAGCCGACGTACACTTTTGTCTAAAGTTTCTTTATTACCTTTTTTTTATATTAGTTAATATAATATTTAAAGAAACTACGCAAATGAATTTGGGACAGTATGCAGATTTCAGATCCAATGTGACAACAAAATAATAATCCAGGTGTGATTTCTCCACACCAATTAATCCTTATTAAAGAACTCCATGTATACACACTCTATGGTTCAGAAACTTAACTGTTAACATTCGGAACAAACATTCAGGAAGACGCATTTTCAATCCCTGGTGTGGTCATCCATATTTAGGTTTTCCTGAAATCATTCCAGGATGATACTGAGATGTTTCCTTCAAAAATTTTTTCCATTCCATGTAATCAAACCTCTCTCGCAGGACCTGCTGAGTCCAGCCTTGTAGCTGGTTCGCTTACCTTGCCTTTGGCTAGTTGTTCAAACCCCGGTCTATGAAAACATGTCTTCAGTCGTATGCCGTGTTAGTTTTGCACTGTCGCAATGCGTTACAGTACAAGACTAACACGACATATGGCCGCCAAAGATACCAGTTTAGAAGAACATAAATGCTGAAATGTTTAAAAATCTTCAAATCTTACTTCAGATAAAAACTGTAAACTTACTGAAATCGAAATTATGTGAAATGTTCGCTTATCTCAGAAGACAATGTCCACAGTTTTATTTAACTCTATAACGATAATAATCATCCGTTGCTACTCGCTAGAGTATCAGTGCAAGCTGGCACAAAGAGCGCAGTGATTTGCAGTTTCCGACCTCGCGAAACACGACTAATGTTTACAAACAGAGTCGGCGGCCTTCAGTGTGGGGGCCGACGCGACGGCTGGAGGCCGCCCTGGCTTCTGCATGCGCCACCCAGCGGAACCTTCCGCTCGCTCGCTTGGCGTGAACAGCAGCTGTAGCTCGATAAGGAAGGATTAAGACAAGTGCCCATGAGATTCCCACTAAACTAAAAAACCGTCTCTCGCCATTTCCGTGACGTCATCTCAAAGATAGCTCTGATAACGCGCCGCAAGCCAGTTTTGAGCCTCGTATACCTCAGTGACGATCGTTTTAAAGGCTTATTAATATTAAACATAGAGAATCAGGCTACTAGCTACAATTTGATACACAAATGAGCATTGGGGAGACAAATTTGTAAATGTCTGATTAGCTTATTTGTGAAAAGGGGGCGTCCATAAATTACGTGAGGTGTTTTTCCGGATTTCCAGCCTCCCCCCCTTCTGGTGGGACTTCGTGAGATTTGGTCCGACCCTCTCCCCCCCCTGGTGAGATTCGGTCCGGGAGACCCTCCCCCCCATAAAAGTCACCCTCGCATCTTTTTGTAGACCTTTTTTTTTAGGTTTCACCTTTCCAAAGCCGGTTACACCCCCACTTTTCGACGAAACCCCCCCCCCCTAAAATCGACTTTCTACAGTCCAACAAAAATTTAAAAAACCTCACGTGTGATTTCCGCTGACCCCCCGCCCCTCCCCTTTGGTGAGATATCGCCAGACCCCCTCCCCCCCCTATTTCACCTCACGTAATTTATAGACGCACTCTTGGATAGTATGATTCGTAGTACTCGCGTATCTGCCTTTGGGCATAGTATTAACTTATATTTATCCTGCGATTTTTCCTTCTTACGTTATTATGTTTTTTACAAATTTCCAAGTAACTTTATTTTTTCAAATAAACTCTTTAACTGTAAAATTAAATGCCATTTGTTAAATTTCGTATACACTTACAGGAAGAACTAACATTTTATTCAAGCTGTAGAGTCTCTGCATATTGATATATTTCGAAATCATCTTGGTTGTCCTCTACTGTACTTCTTCAGACACATATCATCAATAATCTTTCACCGAGAAAAATAAACGTTATACCCACTATATGAATGGCTTCTTCTCTGCTTTCCCAGTGCTTACATACATCCTTGCTATGGCAAAATTTCAGTTTTAAAAAAAATATGCTAAGAATTGTTATTTTCCATTAAAATATAAAGATCACAGAGTCTGAGAAAACCTCACAAGCGGCAGAAATTCCACGTGACAAGAGGCCAAGAAGAGATACGATTAAGAACAAGTTCAAGTTCAAATAAATACTGATAACAGTGGCTGAAACTTGAATGAAATGGTTTGATAGTAAATGACTGGTAATAAATCTCCAAGAAGAGGCGAACGGAGGAAGAGATTATTCATGCAGATGAAACGAAATCTGAAATGAAGGGACAAGCGTCAACCGTGATCTTCGAGAAGAGGAGGGCGTATGTTTATAAAGAGAAATTGGATTATACCAGGTGTATTATTGCTCTTCAACTACATCAGTCATTTGAAAATAATTAAACGATGGTTACCAGGTAATAAATATTGTTGGGTTATAAATCACTGGAAGATAGGAGGCGGGAGAAGATAGCACTCGGAATACATAAGCCATATATAGGGGCTGAGCCTTGGTTGGATATTGGTAGAACAATAAGGAACGGAGTATGGAAGAGAAGATATGTGTGTGACCACGAAGTAGCACTTCATTTCAGGCATGATGGAGTGGATTTTCATTTTTTAGTAAATAAGATATTAATGGAGTAGTACAAGCTGCCTAACAATTTACCTAAAACAATGAAACAATTGTCACCGTAGCATTAGATCCATTGCAATCACCTTGACCACCTTTGTGGCATTGTGCCTTGGACTGTCACATTAAATCATTTTGGCTACTACAAATGCAATAGTACTGAAATAAGAACTTCCATTTCTGGTAAATTTTTCTTAAAAGAGGATTAACATGCAGGACTCAAGCAAATGCGAATTTGGTGTACGTCTGCGATGCAGAATTGCCACCATCAGTGCCTGCTTGCATGGAATAATAAGGATTGGCACCAGAGAACGGTCTCTTTGATGCTAAGAAATCAAGATCTATAAAGCCAGTAGCACCGTGAGAGCAGTAGAAAGCCAGGCATTAACTGAACAGAAATTGAAACAACGATCAGTATGCGGACGTCTGATATGTCTGGGCCAGTAGAGATGAGCAATGCAAGCACGAGCTGGTTCGCCGTGATATGATGACTCCAGCGTGTATTTCTGTTGGTGACGCGTTATGTTTCACCTGCCAGTGCGTCCTTGATCCTGTACTCAACCGTGATCAAAATTACAGGCCGCCTCGACGTAAATTAATTTGATAGACATTCTAATATGCCGTCGCACAAGGCTGTCCGAAACGGACGTTGATTAGTTTGCTACGCACAAACATCTGTAAAACGTAGCAGATGAATTCTATGCGGGTTAATATGACTTATTCTTGGATGTACATATATAACAAACCACTATAAGAATAAACAACATTCTACGTTACTGATATTAGCATAGGAGGCGAGGACTCTGCAATATGGAAGAAATGAGAATAATAGATTCAAATCCAGTTTTCAAGGGGGACAATTTCGATCTGGTGCAAAAAGAATTTAACCATGATCACTGGTAATGTTACTGAGATACGAATAACTAAAACGCAATCAATAATGCCAAATATTTTTTCAAAGTGACAGAATTGTGGAAATTGCGATGTAATGACGCCTTTCCGTATTAATTATCATGCTCAAACCTCCAAGCAGAGGAAAGATACAACATGCACGCTTCTAACTGGAAAGAGAATTTTTAAAACTATTCTTTATACCAGCAACGAGTGAGTCAAAGGATATTGAGATCATTCACAAGTGATGGAGTTAATTCCCATCCTTTTCGTCCCATTGTATAACGGTGCAAGGATAAAATGAATAATTTTAAGTCAGTGTAAGAGCTCTTATTTCACTATTTGTTTGGATCGGTGGTGATAGTCATATCAGTTTGTCAATATTTGCAATTCATTTGATGGAAATCTTCTTCTCCTACATTCCGGCCTCAACTAGTTCCAAGCAATGTATCACGATCACACAATCCTGGTGATAGTAGTAGCAGCGATTTTCATTCTACTTTCACGGCGTTCTTCAGAAGTTGAAATTTTACAAACAGAGCCTAACTTTCCATTTTCTTTCAAGTAAAACGGTCAGTTAATTTCGTATCATAATTAACACTGAATGTCAGGTATTTAACTCCAGAAACGTGATCTATTGAATACTGAAGACTAGCGACTATGTACGCTACGTTAGCGTGTGGAATGTGAGAAGGGTTGGATGTGCTGCAGGTTGGCACTGCCTGATATCTGGGAGGTGTTCTTACTTTCGGATGGGAGGCCTGAGGTGTTGTGCGAGGCTAGACGTCCACTTTCCCCGAGCCCCGTTAGACGGTCGGGCGGGCGTTCACCTCCCGCAGGAGAACCAACCAACCAACATAACCTTCCCCCACATGTCTGTCAAGATGCTTCTCCACCCGCAAATGACAAAGGATAAGCGGAAAATAATTCATTTTAACACATCAATTGCTATGCTGAAAATGGGTCACACAAGAATGCCAGTTCTTCGATTCCAACTCTCATCTCAGAAAAATTCCTTGCCTTAGTCTGTTCACATTTCTTGGTGGGATGCTTGATGGTGTATCCACCACAGCGTATTACGACGTAAGGATCACGATTTCTGTGCGACATATTATTTGTTCGATCTTATCTTTCTCCCTTTTGATCAATAAAAGTCAGCAGGAGAAATATTTCAGTGCAGTCAGAATTAAGATGTACCTATGTCGGAGATATTTTCCCAAGTTCTTCCCTATTAGCCTATTGGACCGAATATATTGCAATATTTTCATGTGCGACTTCACACTAGGTTAATACGTTTTTTCCTTGATACTCTTGTTCAAATTTCTTCAGATTTCATAATGATTTTGTCACTATGAACACCGTATACCTGACCCACTCAAAGTTGTCCTGTTCAATCACAGCGTGTATTGTACCGTATTTATCGATCGGAATATTGTGTAGCTTCTGGCTCCGCAAAGACAATTCCGTTTAAATAAAAACGTATTAATCAACGTATACTGGAATGTCTCAGTGTGAAGCATACCGTTGTCTATATGAGTGGTCCACAACCTTTTACTATTCGTGGCATCCCATAAATTATCCCAGACTAACCACTGTGAATTTAACTAAAATTAACAACTGTGAGTAAGTAATTAACATTTAATTTCTTAGAATATAACAATGTAACAATTTGCGGCTCATGAAACACAGATATTGGAATAAAATAATTAATAAAATAACTCGACAGTTAATTCCTTACAATATGTAAAATTTCGCGGTTCACCTTTAATCTTGTGGTGGGACACAAATGTACCGTAGCACACCGACAGCGGACCACTGATCTATATCTTACATATAAATAGCCCCATAGCGATACTAATACACACATTTTTCGTTAATACTTATGAAAGCCAGAATATTTGAGGATGATTCGGTGTAATGCTGTTACGTGGAGTACAGTTTTATTAGTTCTTTCGGTCCTTCTACAACCAGGTAATTACTGTATAGTCGGCAGCAGAGTGTGAGCAAGAAACACTGCCTCCATTAAGAATCTTTCTTTCTATTTCTTTACAACTCGTCGATATCGTGGTCATTTAAGGCGGAAAAGGAATGAGGGAGGACGATTAATGAACGCAAAAGAATTCATCCATGGCATTTTTGAAGGCACCATCGCGGAATTC